>JAVLVB010000515.1:174194-196611 GCA_032876305.1 Orestias chungarensis | reverse complement strand
TTATTATTACTATAGTTGTTTATTATTATTATTTATATTTGTTATTATTAATACTATAGTTGTTTATTATTATTATTATTTATATTTGTTAATATTATTACTATAGTTGTTTATTATTATTATTTATATTTGTTATTATTATTACTATAGTTGTTTATTACTATTATTATTTATATTTGTTATTATTATTACTATAGTTGTTTATTATTATTATTATTATTATTTATATTTGTTATTATTATTACTATAGTTGTTTATTATTATTATTATTATTATTTATATTTGTTATTATTATTACTATAGTTGTTTATTATTATTATTATTATTACTATTGTTGTTTATTATTATTATTATTATTATTACTATTGTTGTTTATTATTATTATTATTATTATTATTATTACTATTGTTGTTTATTATTATTATTATTATTACTATTGTTGTCTATTATTATTATTATTATTATTATAAACCTGTTCCAACATGGCGTATCGCCGGCTGGTGATGAAAGCAGGGACTCATCTTGACAGTGCCAGTTGTTCTTTGATCAGCCGTGTCGATGGAAGTCTTCTCTCCTTAATTCAGGTGATAAAATCAACCCATTCGCGTTAATTTGGTCCGTTTTCTCTCGGACTCTACAACTTACAGCTAATTTACGTTGTGACCGCATGATAAAGTTTAGGTTTATTTCTTTAAATGGCTCTGACGAGATTTAAAACCTTATTTAACCTCACTTTGCTAGCAAGGCTAGCAAAGTGCTTTTTAAACAGGATCAGGTTAAAGATAACAGTCCATTTACGATAGTTTTAAGAAACAACTTTAGTTTGGACATCCTAGCTCAGATAACGTTGTTTTGTTTAAGGCTTTAAAAAAAAGAAAAGCTTTAACATATTCAGACAGGGTCCAGCTGATCTGATCCCTCCTAAACTCTCTCAGCAGTGGATGAGGAGAGTGGAGCAGCCAGTTTGATGACTCCACAGGATTTAGTGCTGGCTTTGTTTCCTGGGTTCTGTCTCTGAAAGAGTGGCTTTGTGCTCCTGCTGCATTAACCCTGTCTGATCTGTGCAGGGTGAGACCAGCAAAGTGTAACCGTGTCCCTCGCCATCCATCATGGAAAACTCCAACGAGGGCTACAGGATTCAGTCGTTTGACGCGGACACACAGAAACTGCTGAAAACAGCCTTGAAAGGTCAGTGATTTATTTTACAGTGTTGATTGTTAAGTCATTTGAAATGCTGTTGAATATTGGCAATCACTGTCTATGTAAAATCTCTGTTTTATTTTTTTAGATCCAAGCTCCGTGAACCTAGAGAAGGTCTCCAACATCCTTCTGGACCAATCTTTAAAGGACTCCCTTTTCAGCAAGGAAGCTGGTCGGATCTGCTACACGATTGTTCAGGTCGGGTCAAGTCTTTTTACGCATGTTTTGTCACATTATGATAACATAATGTAATCCATTTTTTTGGAATCCTATGTCAAAGATCAACACAAAAGTTAAATGACCGTAGATCAAATGAAACATTGGTCGGAGAAGTACGCTTAAGGCAAATAGTGTCTCTGGAGGAGTTGCAGAGATCCAACACTGGGATGGAAAAATCTGTTTTTCAGATTTAATTTATAATTGACAGTTAAATGATTTATATTTGATCCCCCAATTTGCAAAATAATGGAAAAATAAAGATAAAATTATGAAAAAAGGGAAGATATCCAGAACATATTGATGCATATGTATGTTAGTGTGTTAGTTACTTCATCGTTGATTTTCCACCTCACAATCTACAATCCCCAATACCCGGAGAGATTATGAAAAGGCTTTTTTCCCGATCAGATCCGTGACTCCAACATCTTTCTGCTTGCTTTTCTAACCATACAGCCAGAGAGATTTAAACAGGAGCTGCAAAAGCAAATGAAATGGATTAGCAGTGCCCGTTAACAACTAGGGTTGTCATCAAAGATTTGCTAAGGCAGATTATTGTCTCTGCCGGGCCAAAAAATTGAGCTTAAAGCGTTGTCATTACCAAAAGTGTCTTCAGTTAGAGGCTGGTGAGATGTGTTGCAAGGCTGACCGCTACAGGAGATGCTTGCATCTCATAGCATGACCGTTTACAAAGTCTCTCTGAAGATCGTTGGATACGATGTTACGAAAACGTTCAATTTCCATTTCGAACAAATACAAATTTTTGAATTAAACTTAATCCAAAAACAGGCTTTAATTGAAGTGGTTCTTGTTTTGCTGCTTATTAAAATAAATACTAAATAATTTACTCAAAGGTGCTCAAATGTGACTTACTTTGACTTACATGCTAATGTAACTTTTGGTTGCAATATAACAAAATTGAAAAAATTAAGGGGGTTAAATCATTTCTCAGGGCTTTTTTTTTTTTTCTTTTTAGGCTGAGGCCAAGCAAAACAACGGGACCGTGTTCAGGAGGCACCTGCTGAACCGTCTGCAGCAGGAGTTCAAGAAGCGCGAGGAGACGAGGACACGCTCGCTGCAGGAGTGGATCTGCTTCGTCACGTTCATCTGCAACATCTTTGACTACCTCAAGGTACGAGGATGTCATCATTCCGCCTGCGTCCATACCTTCTTACTTCAGCTGAGATCATAGATTAAGTGTTAAAGAGCCTGACAAGTTTTGTGCGTATCAGGTGAACAACATGCCTATGGTAGCGCTGGTCCTGCCTGTGTACGACTGTCTGATGAGGCTGGCCCAGCCGGATGCGCTGCTGAACGAGGAAGAGGTTTGGATAAATTCAAATAAAAGTGTTGGGGTAATATAGAAGTATATTATGGGCGAGGAATTAGTGCTTTGTACTAAGATTTGTCTTTGCCTGGTGTAAATAGGAATACTGCTAAAGTCTTAAGCAGTAAAATTAAAGTCCATGCCGCCGAATAAAATTGTCAAGTAGATAAAAAAAAGGGAGTGGCTACGTGGGAGCTACTTCATATAATTCAAGCTACAAGCTACAGTAGCATGTGTCATTTAGAGGAATCCACATTTAACAGATTTCATATGAATCTCCGTTGTTTCGCAAAGTTCTTGACGTGCCGCACTGACGCATGGTTACTTCAGGTTTTGGAGTAGGAGCAGACTCACGGCGTCACAGAACTGCCAAGTACGTTAGATCAAGTCTAAGCAGTGTTTAATATGTTTTTCATGTTTATATTTGTGAAGGTAGGACAGAAGGCATCTAGTTGTGATTACTGAGATGTGGGTTATCATGACAGAATGATGCATTTTTTAAATCCCATTTAGTGTAATTTCCGGGAGCTTGACTTCATAAAAACAAGCTCTGTGTTCTAATGACCAAATCCGTCTTTTTTTTTTTTTCTTCTTTCCGCTGCAGGTGGACTGCCTGGTGCTGCATCTGCATAGCATCGGAGAGCAGCTGGAGAAGGTGAACGGCCAGCGGATGGACGAGCTGTTCTTCCTGCTGAGGGACGGCTTTCTCCTCCAGGAGGGCCTGACCTCCATGGCGCGCCTTTTGCTCCTGGAGATCCTGGAGTTCAGGGCGGGCGGCTGGATGCTCAGCAGCACCGCCCACAAGTACTACTACAGTGAAATAGCCGACTGAGCGCGGGGCCGAGAGCTTTTGGACGCACCGCGGACGCTTTGTTTTAGACACCAGCAGCTTCACGGCAAGAAAGCAACATCTTCCGTGTAATCAGAGGAGGTGGCAGGAAGGCCTTTTTTTTTTTTTTTTTTTGCTGGATGGTTTCCTTGGTTTGATCAAGGCTGGGATGTGGTGGATGTGGAATGTGCAATAGTTGACGTAGGTTTCTAGTTTTTTAAGGGTTTTTTAGGCTACAATCAGACACACTTTGTTCGGTTTGGATCATAACGAAGAAGCGCAACACTTTTTTGGTAAACATTTTTTCATTCCTGTTCTGGAGAAACCTTGCTTCTAAAGTTGACCAAATTTGTGAGGTAAAACACACATTCCAGTCAGACTCAGACTTTTGTATTATCATCGCTGTAACGTGCTTGATTAATCGCAGAAAACGTAAAACATTTCCTGGTGTAACTTTTAAAGACTTGAGTTGCTGATAAGACGCTGGAGTCTTGTTACTGTTCGAAGAGAAGGTCGCTAAAGCGCCGTCTTTATTCAGGGAATTCGATTTTTGATTTCTTGTCACAGGTTCAGTTTGAAAGACCAAAATGTTGAATCTCTTACTTTTATAAAACTTTTATTAAAATGACTTGTTTTCAATAAAAATAAAATAAAATTGTCTAAAAGATGTAGTGCCAACATTCACAGAGCATGACTCTGTGACTGTATATATGTTGTAGATCTTCCCAATAAGGTCTAAAGGGTTCTGATTAGGATGCCCTTTTGAGGAGACTTAAAGGAAGACGCTGGACACGCTAGAGGCCCTCGGGATTCCCTGGAGGAGTAATCTGAAGTGGCTCTAAAAAAGGGAGTCACAGGATGCTGCCTTCATGACCCACACCGACTAATCAGAAGATGATACGAAGGTAGAGGAGTGGGTTCAGACATATCGTGTTTGGGCCCAAAAAACGTATCGAGTTGGCACCGGTGGTCTCCTCGAAGCAACATCCCTTTTAAACCAGAGATGCGGCAATAAAGCTTTTACAACTCCGGACAAATATCTGCTTTTATTCTGAGGTCTGGCTTGTTAATTTAGTTTTTCGTTGAGATCTATAAAAACTTTAAGTCTAGAGTTTATTGCCACAATTTGTCCAATAAACAACTAAAAATTGTGGAGAGTGAGTTTTGAATTGGAACAGGATTAAAACCCATTTATGTATAAATGTACATGCACGTAATTTTTCATCTATTTTTATTAGCTTTAGACCAAAGCTTAGGGTTCAGCAACAAAACATTGCAAATCTGATTGATTCATGCATCTGTGATGTGTATTTAACTGCCAGAACATTACTTTGAAATTAAATAAGCTTAAAAAAATAGTTTTAGAAATCCGATTTTATTTCTGAGGTCCTATTTCTGATGTGTAACTTTTTAGCACAGCTAAGTTTATAACTAATATTTGACAAGTTCAGCCTGAAGTAGGATGTAAAGCGTTTTGATTTATTTCAATCTGGAAAACATGAAAAGTTTCACTCAAGGTTCTAAACCCTCCTTTAATAACTACAGGGATATAACTTTGTTTATATATTAAAGCTTCCTGGTGTATTTGGGCAACAAACAGCAAGCTCCATCGGTAAATCGTTCTCTGGTCTCTTTTAGACTCACTGTTCCATCTTGAGTTAGAAAAAAAAACAACCTATTAACAACAAAGAGTTTGTCAATATTCATCAAACGTTCAGTCCTGTCCAGATTTCCCATCTACCACCAGCGATAGTGGGCGTACGCTCTGTTGGCTTCGGCCATCTTGTGCATCTCGTGCTTCTTCTTGATGACGTTGCCCTCTTTTTCAAAAGCGGCGAGCAGCTCCTGGGAGAGTTTCTCGTACATGTGCGTACGCCTGTGTTTGTTTTCCCTGCACTCTGTGATCATCCACTTCATCGCCAGGAACCGACGACGGTTGTCCGTAAGTGGGATGGGAACCTAGCGGGGATAGAGATTCAAGATTTACATGAAGATTACAATCACCTAGACATTTTGTTACATTTTTCTGACCTCTAATCAACTTACAAATACAGGAAATACCCTTTAGACAATTGAATAAACCATAAACCTCAGAAACAAAACTAGTTTTCCTCACTCGAATTTTCATTTTCAAACCTGAAAAAAATACTCAAATCTAATTCCAGACGTTTCCGTAGGAACACAGTTAGTTATAATAATAAAAAATGATTTATTTAGCCTTAATACTGACCTGATAGTATTTTCCACCTTTCTGAATGCTTGCTAGCCCAACAACAGGCGCACAGTTGTCCAAGGCCTGGTGAAAGATGGCGTAGGGATTGCATTCAATCTCCTCCTTCTTTCCATCGGTAGCTTTGTGATATTTCTCCACCTGCTTCTTTTTTATGTTTTCCAGCGTCTGAGAAAAAAAAAGAGGTGTTCATTACTGCTTTGCCTGGCAGTTACCAAAAAAAGAAAGAAAAAGAAAAAAACGCAGCTTCTTTTGACCTAATTTACCTGCATCATGATATCTCTCACCAAAATCTTGTTTCCGTGTTTCATCATCATGTTAATGAATTTGCTGAGAAGCACAAATGGAAGATGGTTTGTTGACATGAACTTCTTGCATATTTGTAGCTTCTTTTTTTTTCTTTTTTTTTTACTCGAAATGCAAATCACCTGAGGACGGGGTCGTCAAACACTGAGCTCGTCACGGCATTGGAAGCCGCTTTGATGGGTCGGAGCGTTTTCTGCTGGCGTTCTTCCTTCTCCTCGGCGCTCAGCTCGCTGTCTGGTCGGATGTAGGCCTCCTTCCTGATCTCTGGCTCCAGATAGTAGGGGTTGTATCTGCTCCATCTTACCAAGAGGACTCTTGTCGATAAAGAAGGTATGAAGCAAAGTTACTGGGCTGAACACGAATGCATTTAATGTCAATTTATCTCAATGTATGTATTTCAATCCCTTGTTCTTTGTAGATACAAAGTAATAATAGCTTTAAACGGTTTATTCTCCTTATTGTAAAAAGGGACCCTTAAAAAATTTTTGAAAATGATTTCCCATTTTATTACTTTATATATTAAAAAGCAATGTTTAAGATTGTGTGTTTAAAAAAAACGCGAACCTCTCTTGATCCGCTCTTACCGTGCTTGAGCTATTATGCTAAGGACAGACAAAAAAAATATATGTTTTAGATGTGCAAATTCAGTACAGAGGTGGAATACAAAAACAAATCAAAAATTTTATTAGTAAAAAAAAAAAAAATTTAAACCAAGCATCGTTTTTTGCCAACTCTACAAGCCTGTAATACTTTTTAGAAATGCACTGAAGTTTGTGAGTGTTGCACCAAGTTGTTGATCTGGAGAGCTCCTTAAATGACAGAACGCTGCATCAACTGTACATATTTACAAATTTATATCACGGATCCAAACAATCTTAAACATGTCTCTGTTACTCTGCTTTTATTTTAAATAACATCCCATCTGCTGGCTTTCAGTCAATTTATAGCACTCATATAAAAGCTGATCTTATGCATTTTTATTTATAATTTAATCAGAGATGCCTTCTTTATAAATTTACCCTAATTGTACAGTATGCTATTCTTAATTGCATATATATATATTGTTGTGATCTTTGTGCTAGTATGATCCCAATTACCTTAAGTTGTTGGTGTGATATATGAAAATCCCAAATGTGGGATCATAAATCATATTTCTGTTCTAATGCATTGTAAAAATATATGTATATAATCTGCTATAATGTGTAATGGTTCAAAATAAAATGAAACAATAAAACATAAAGAAAGAAAGACCTTGAATCAATATAAAATAAAATTAAAGCTATTTATTTCAATGCTTTTTAATTAGCTTAAAAGGAGCAACACAGAAACAGTCTGGATGCTTATTTTGCTTATTTATGTCAGATATTGTTTAGGAATCAGCCAAATATTTATATTTGTATTAGTGGACCCAGGATCCATATGAGTGTCTTTTAAATATCAATTATTCATCATACACTACCTTTGCTACTTTACATATTTAAAACAGAAACACAGGCAATGAAACGGTGAATAACTGTCGAGTGAAATAAGGTTTTGACACGTAAACAGCCAGAATTACCTCGATGTCCAAGGTTTCAGGAATCCAGAGATGGAGGCCGCCATCTTGAAAATGTGACGCTTTTCTTCTTCTTCTTCTTCTTCTTCTTCTTCTTCTTCTTCTTCTTCTCAGGGTGTATTTTGCTGCATTTCTGCCACCTACTGGAGACGCGGGAGGACTGTTCTGCAACTAACAATCACTTCAAAAGTACAACGTGGTGAACTAGTCTTGATAAATAAGATATTTTGGGTTTTGTTGTTGTTGTTGTTGTTGTTTTTTGCTCCCTTGTCAACATTCTATTTGGTTCGAAGTATAAAATCTCTACAGAATTGAATCCTTTGTAAAACAAACCACAGTATAGCTAAATAGTTGTTTTTTCTATTCTGTCATGTGTTGTTTATTTCTTTTATTGTTTTTGTTGTTTTTAAGCAACCAGGCAGTTATTTTTGAATAACTATATCAGATTCATAGCAATGTTCTCAAACACACTGAAACACTTCCACCATGGCCTTTGTGTAATTGACTAGTTTGCCCTCTCAGAGTCAAAATAAATAAATAAATCAAAACCGCTTTACAATTAAAGACATTTTATTTCTCATACTCAAATTATAATCAAGCAAAATTTTCCAGGACATATGCTATAAAATTGGCCGCCAACATGGAATCAATAAAATATTTACAACTCAACATTTGGAGAATAAAACATAACATTTCTTTTAGATCTAATTTGTTCGCATTGTTTCGACGACTAAACAATAATTCCTCAATGACTGCATGGAGTTCAAGTTGCTAGCCATGTTCCCGATGTCAGTCTGGCGGTCCCTCCCAAGTGCGCGTGCTGTGTCATAGGATAGAATTATTACCCAAAATAAATGTTTCATTTTGTCAAATTGAACTGCATTAATCAGCAAAAGGATTCTTTAAAGTGTTTGGGATTTATGTGATTTGTTTCTTGTTTACCCATGGAGCTAAGGAAAAGACTCCACATACGATACAGCCAGCAAAATGTCAAAATTCTTAAAAACACAACTCTACCAGAAATCTACCCAAGTTGCTCACCCCTTATATACTGGATGCATCATGTTTTCAGTAATTGCAACCAAATGAGGATGAATTGTTTTGGCTGAGGGACTTTTTATGTTCCGAATAACAAACAAACAGCTGTCAATATATGGCATGAAAAGTAGTTTATTTTCAAAATCACATTTGGATTTCTTCACTTATTTACATAATACAAAAAAGCAAAAGAAGAGCTTGGTTTTAAATATCTATCCCGCCTCATGTTTCCACGGTTCCTTCTTTGACGATAGCCATGGCCAGATTCCTGGCCAGAGAGAGCCTCAGGAGATCCACTTTGGTCTTCTCAACATCTTCCTCCTACAAAACAAAGATGTGCTTAAATCAAACATTCACCAGAAATTATTCCTTTTGTCTCTTCCACAGTTCAAGAATGAAGCTTTAGGTTCTGGCCACATCCATTTAGGAGAACTGAGTGCAACTCCATGATAAAAACAATTGTTACTCATGTAAAAAAAAAAATATAGAACAATAAATAAGACAAGTAGTACTGAAAAAAAAAAACAGTACCTGCATTGATCTGTCTGCACCAGGAGCTGCAGCATCTAGTGAGGAGGTCAGTTCCTCTAAACAGTACATCAACTCGTAGGTTTGATCTGCGGAGAAGATCACCTACAAAGAACAGATCAATGTCACGTACCTCTATAAAAAAAAACAAAAAAAAAACAGTTGTATTAGTTTATCATGTTTAAATGTTTCCCCCTTCTAACAAGAAGAACTAGTTGGAACTACAAACAGCAAACAAAGGCAACTTATATGAAAGCCAGGTAGTGCATAGAGATGCAGATATTTTTGTTTTTGTGCAATTTTCTAAACCAAACAAAGTATACGTTTCATCCCAACAGATTTTTTGCTGCGTTTTGTCCTAGTCACAATTGGGACAATAAAACCTAAATAATACTTTTAATTGAATTAATCCTTTCATCTGTTTCATGGTCCTAAAGAAATAACATGAACATCTAAAGCAACACAAAAAAAAATCTATTATAAAACAGAGGGAATAAGTGAAGATACCACATCCTCCCAACACTACTAAACCAGCTTCTTGTTTTCCTGACCATACACTACTCAAAAAGTTCGGGATATTTGGCTGTCAGGTTGAATTTCAGGATGAGCCCAAAATACATTCAAACTTTACCAGGTGAACTTAATGTGACCTTCTCTAAGCTTTTGAATGCACCTGTCCAACTGTTAAATGTTTCAGTACGTTTTGCACATGTTGCTGTTCTCTAACGAGGAGCTTAACGGCAAAAGTCACAACAAGTGTTTGATCCTGGAATCGACCAATAAATGTCCTGGTTCAATTACAGCTGGTGTTTAAACAGTCGTCCTCATCAGGCTGTTCACATTGTGACATCATGAGACAAAGACGACACCCAACAATGGATCAACAGTACCTGGCCATTGCAATGGTTCAAACAGGACGTTCTCAGACGGACATGGCCACTGAGCTCAGAGTGTCACAGAGTGTCATCAGCAGGTTTGCAACAGAGATACCTAGAGACTGGAAGAGTTAGAGAAAGGCGTAGAAGTGGACGTCCTTTGGCCACATCCCATGCTGATGACCGCTACATTGTGAACAATGCCCTGAGAAACCGGATGATGAATGCCACTCAACTCCAGCCACGTTTAAGGGAGGTGAGAGGCACCCAAGTGTCACGTTGGACCATTCGAAACTGTTTACATCAGCGTGGTCTGCTTGCTAGACGACCTGCAAGGGTACCTGACCACACCAGCAGGCACAGGCGTCATCGTCTTGCATGGGCCAGGGAGCATTTACGCTGGACGAGGGACCAGTGGGCCTCAGTGCTGATTCCCGTTGAGCAGAAATGATGGCCGCCAACGATGTTGGAGACGTCAAGGAAAGCGCTATGCCTCAGCCACTGTTGTCACCAGACGAGCTTTTGGTGGTGGCGGTGTCAGTATGGGCAGGTGTGAACAGTCTATATAGAACTGCCCTACACTTTGTGAATGGTACAGTGACAAGCCCAAACTACCTGAATAACATCATTAATCCAGTGATTGTACATGAACAACACAGGCCTAATTTCATCTTCATGGACGACAATGCTCCACCTCATCGGGGTCGCATCATCAGGGAACGGCTGTTGGAGACTGGTGTACCTCAAATGGAGTGGCCTGCACTTTCTCCAGACCTGAATCCCATTGAAAACCTGTGGGATCAACTGAGTCGACGTGCAGAGGCTCGAAACTCTGCACCCCAAGACCTCAATGACCTGAGGGCTGCCCTTCAAGAAGAGTGGGATGCCCTGACTCAGCAGACAATAAGTCAACTTGTGAACAGCATGAGACGTCATTGTCAAGCTGTAATTGATGCTCAAGGGCACATGACGAGTTATTGAGACGTTGACATTTTCTGTTGTGGTGTACACACCATTGTTGTTAACTTTTGTTTCAACAAGTTGTTTGAGATGAGGAAATCACCAGAGCATCCTTCTACTTAAATGTCCTACTTTCATGATATGATATCACTGTAGCGGAAAACTTTTTACATTTTCCACAAATTTCACCCGAAAGCCAAATATCCCAAACTTTTTGTGAGTAGTGTATATCTACATTGTACAGACATAAATAACGCTTGCTGACCTCTTTCTGTTCCAGCAGGGGCAGGGCGTCGGTCAGCAGAGTCATCCAGAAGCTTCGCGGGGCGATCTTTGCCATCATCAGGGAGAGCAGCAGCTTTGCGGCCTCCTTGAAACGCTTCTCCTCGTAAAGTTTGTGAAACTCCCTGTACTTTCCTGGGTGCGTAGAAATAAAAGAAGCACAGCTTGATTTCTTTCTCCGTGTCGTTTCCACCGTCTGGAGCCTATTTCTTGACAACAGGTTGCAAAAAAATTTGTTTGAGTAAGAATTTAAGGTTTTTATTTTATTAAGGAACTTATAAACTGAGATATAATGTAAAATGAATTGTTGATCTCCAGAGAATTTTATAAATAAATGCTGTCTCAGTAATACATTACGCTCGGATTTTATTGCCATCAATAAGAGCTTTTGTTTGCGTCTCATGTGACCGCAGAAAGATGTGGGAAGCTGTCCCGAGACCAGAACAACTCACTAAATGTTCTGTCACAGTTTAGTGTGAAGAACGAACTTGTGGGTGATGCTCCTGCCTCCAAAAAAAGGGGTGATGTGTGTTTTTTTGGGGGGGCGTTCATACCGAGGAAAGTGAGTCTGTCGCTGAGGAGCATTGCTGGCCCCAAATTGTCAATCAGATCCAAATCAGAAAAAGTCCCTTGGGCACAGTAATCCTGCAGGAACCTAAAAACCAACAACATTAACAGGTTATAACCAAAGTAACGTTTAATTTTTAAAATAGTGTTGGTGGATTTTTATTTATTTATTGTAAACCATAAATAAAAGGATATGTCATAATCTAATGGAACAATGTTTAAAGTACGAACCTCTCGGAGATGAGGGTGGCGAAGGCCGCGTCTTTGGCCCTGATGCTCCAGGACAGAGCTGAGCCGAGTCTGTTGTTCCTCAGAGCTCTCATAGCCATGATCTTGCATATACTCCGCACTGAAATTAAGAAAAAGATTGAAGTATAAGTGTAAGTAATGGTCTGGATCTGTCTATCTTAGATGGACGTGGACAGCGTTATTGGAGGAAAAGGCAAAATGTTACCCTGCTCTGACATCTGCCTCTCCTCACAAATCCGCAGCACTTTGATAGCCTTCCGTTCTGTCTCCAACGGCACGCGCTCGATCTGCAGCTCGAGGCAGGCTCTTCCCATCTCTGGACAGTTGTCAAAGTAATCCACAGCACACTGCCAAAGACTTTCAAGCAGGAGACAGAAATTTGATATACTACCAACATGATCTGGTTCAATCCTCTAGATTTCTCAGTCATTTGAGGTTATTGTAACGTATAAATACACAAACAGAAGGAAGCAAGGAAGGAAATATGAGAGTGTGTAATAAAGGAAGGCCAAATAGGAGAAAGGAAGGAAAGAAATGCGTGCTAGAAATCAAATACGAGAGGGACGAAGGAAGAAAGAAGAATGGGAGCAAGGAAAGAATGAAATATGAGGAGCAGGAAGAAAGAATGTATATGAAAGCAGGGAAGAAAAGGACATAATAAAAGACAAAGCATTTAAACCCAAAGAGGGAACGTTAACATACCTGTGGTGAGTGAATAAACCAGAAGCGTACTCTAACAGAAGGAACTCTCTCATATTGGACCCAAAACTGAACAAAAATAGACACAAATCCTAACATCAGCCTCACAATTTGTGTAATATCGGCGCCTTTGGAACAGAAGTCACAACCTGTAGTATCCTTACTTTAGATTATGAGACTGAAGGAGTTTGCAGTGATCCAGCAGGTCTGTTAAATGGGCCACAAACCACCAGTTGTTGAGAACAATGCTGACAAAAACATAGGAGGGAAACAGGAAGTTAAGGGGAAACAAAACTTTCACAAAAGGCTTCAGGTTTGGTTCTGAATATTTTTAAGTTCATTAAATCAACACGATGCTATTCTGTCTCACCTGCAGTCCTTAATGACCAGATAAATGTCAAACTCAAAGGCAGCCAGTAGGATGCTGTCCAATGGCTCCTGGACGCTCCGCGAGTCCAGGAACATCGTCAGGCACGACTGCATTGACCACAAGGGTAGAAAAACAGTGAAACAACACAGCAGCAGTAAGAGAGGGCGCTAAGCTCCATACAACAGGCCGTACCTGTGCATAGTAATGCAACTCTGTTGGTTTTACAGTAGGGTGACAGTACAGCAGTCTTGTCACTAGGAAGTGATACCAGGTGCTAAGCAGCTCCTTCTGCTCCAGCAAAGTGTCTTCGTCGCCCACAAGGATCTAAGGTGTCACAACATCCGTTACTAATATAATCCTTTTTCTAAACACATTTTAACATGCAAGTAATGAGATCTGAGCAACAAGCGTAAGATGCGTCTACTCTGACCTTACAGATGACCTCCAGGTGGTGGTTGCTTGCAAATGAGTTATCTTTCAGGTAGCGGTCCACCTCCTCATGCCAGTTCCTCCATTTTACATCAAACTCTGTTAGTGTCTGAGTCCCACTAAGCTGAGGACATTGTAATAGAAAAGGAAGGTAGCGATGCAATCAGCGGGTTTATTCTATTACATTCTGCGTTTCAAGTAGAAATGAGTGAACGTTAAGAATCCTGATTACTACAGTTCTTGTATAACTGCAGCCTAGCATGAACAGGCACATACAGCATACAATGCAGCTTCAAAGCAACTGCATTTAGATTGTCGGGCGGGTTTACCTACTATTCCGTAAATGTACTTTTTGATGTGTTAATTCTTGGCTTTTGATTCCTGAAGCATCCTTTAAGGGGGTTCATTTTTGTGTCCAGAAAGCATCCCCGCAGGGAGGATTTGTGTGTGAATTACAACTACTCAATCTGAATTTTGATAAATGTGGTGGTAGCAACATATTCTCCCTTTTTTTCCTCCCTTCAGCTTTAAAGCCGTTATATTCCAGTCAGAAATATACATTTTCGACCCTTTTTAAAACAAGAGGGAATGTTTATTTCTGTACAAACAGAAAGATTGCTGGAAAATGCAACTAATTTACTCTTTATACCCTTCTCTTCAGATTCTTAAAGACCCAGAACCATACCTTGGATGTTATTAGCCGATTAGTCATTAAAGACAAAGTAGAGGGTGTAGATTTATTAGAGGATAAACCAAAACAGACAACAAACAAATGGAGGTTTTAAAAACTCAAAAGAAGTAGAAATATTCATAATGCTACAAAAGTTTATAATGATTTACTTACATTATAAAAGGGCATTCTGCTGAGTAGGCTATCCATTAGCTTGTACATGTTCCTGGAGGCCGGCTGTAGCGTAGCTTGCTTCACTAGCATCTGTCTGGCTTCTTCCAACCTGCCCTGCAGAACATAACTCACCACCTAACAACCACACACAAAGCATGCAACAGTTAGGATTTATCACTGCTAGTTACCTCTGATTTAAAGTGTTGCCAGAAAAAACATCTACTATCCATAAGAAAGAATATCCCCACACCGTTTAACAATTACCATAATCAGTCTTACTGTACGTACCACATCCCAGTAGTTGTGATGTTCTGCAGGGCTTTCGCTCTGCAGCACCTCTTTGGCCTTCTCATCGACATCAGCCTTGTGTAACCGCACCCAGTCCAGAAGATGAAGCAAGAGAGAGCCAGCTGGAAAATAATAAGGGTTATTTTAACTTTTAAAAATCCCTCAAATTAAATAGGTTGTTTCACTAAATTATAAATAGGACTAAAAACTATTTACCAGGAGCGGCATCAATAAAAAGCACTTCACACAGATTCCAGATCAGTTCTATGGCTAATAGAATAGAAACCTGTGGGGGGAAAAAACAGTAGTAAAAACACAGGGGTTGGGTTACCGTTTACAAGCATCGTTTATGGCACGTTCCAAATCCATAACAAATGCAAGTGTTCCCTGCTTTTTTATACGTTTGATTTTTAAATTGCCATAAAAAAATGAAACAAAAAAATCGACTTTTCAATTTTACTGTTTGTGCCAACCCTTTTGAGTTTCCTTGCAAAACACACAATAGCTTGCTTGAGCACTGGCCCATTTGTTCGGACAGAACTGATGTAACTGGGCTGGATAAGCGGGCGGTTTGATCACACGCAGCTTTTGGTGTTCCCACAACCGTACCTCACAGCTTTGATGGTGTTTTCAGGCTTGCAAACCTTCCTGATACACATGTTTTCTAACTAAATAAACGCACCTTTGTGTCTTAGAGAGGGACGAGTTAAGCAATCTTTCCTGAACACAATACCTGCTGAACATTTCTTTTGTAAATCTACCTTTACTTGAGTATACATGCTTGGACAAATGACGATAGGACCTTTAGGAATCAGGGAATTGTACCAGAGGTTTAGGTGGACTTGTGGAGCTCCACAATTAACTACCTGCCAATAGATATTTAACAAATACAAAGCTATTTGAATTAATAAAAACAACGGTACTTTAATGAGTATGTAAGAATAGTTTTTTATTATGGTATTGTTTTATTTTATAACTGGGTCAAAATTGGAAAGTATTGCTCATTTCCTGTTGAGTTGAAAGGGATGTAAATGGTGTGAGCTAGACTGATACATGCCTGATTTCCATATTGTGTGGCCATTTCTGTATCTCGTGTAGAAACTGCAAAATAATAATACAGAAAATCCAAGTGGTTAGCCTCAAGACAGCATGCAGAGCAAGCAAAACCATTTACGTTTTTTTTTATTGTCTCACCTGCAACTTGCTGAAGCTCCTCCATGCACGCCCTAATCACAGATCTATAGTTTCGACTGATGCTTACGAATCTATAAAAGATGGGTTCCAGAATTTAAATAAAATATCACCTAATCATTTTTAATTGTAGGCTTTGTTTGTTTGTTTCTTTTTTTTACATCAACAGAGAACTAGAATTAAATGTAATAAAATGTGCTGGGGACTTACTGTGGTCTTTTGCTCTTGCTTGGGAGGTCCTCTTTAATTGTCTGGAGTCCAACAAAGATGTGATGAGACTCATTGAACAGTTTCCGTAAAATAGGGGAGTAGATGTCCTCATCCTTCCTGACTTTGTGGATGAAGGAGGCACCTGGGCCTGACCGCGAAGGACCTGAAGGACAGGACTCAATGTGGTAAGAAGACAAGCAGGAGTAGTAAACCTACAAAGAAGCATAGCTTTACACTGCTTTGTATAGCTATTCATACCCCTTTAATGTTTACACATTTTGACAAGGTACAACCACGAAAAATCAGGCAAAATATTTATGTTTTAATGTGAACGCCGATAAACATATATCACAGTTGACTTGTAGATGTGAAGAATAATGACATGATGGAATATAAACCTATGGTACTCTTTTTGGATACGTATTATTTATTCTTTTCACTACACATTTCTTTACATCTTTGAATTATGTCCACTACAGAAAATCTTAATATTTTATACAATACATAGTTATTATGTGACAAAATGTGAAAAGAAGATTATATAGACAAACCTGATGCTTTAAATTGTGTCTCATATACAAGGATGTCTCCAGGACCCCAGGCAAATCCCATATGCTTCCCATGTCTGATTCCTGGTATATTCTATATTAAAACAACAAACAAATGCTGTGACCGTACAGAAGCAAAAAGAATAAGAATATACAACCTCAAATAGTATTTTACACAAATTCCTAAAATATTTTAAACTGTCAAAACGTATTCTTTTTAGAAAAACATCAGAATAACTCAGAAGAGTTTAAATGTAGTTAATAGCTCATCTACTAACTGATGTTTCTGCTAATCGACATTGTTTACATTTACCTTCACAGCCATATTGTTGAATAAAGTAAAAATACATACACTGTTAACTGTAAAAAAAACACTTTAAACGCATCACAGTCGTTATTATCTATTTTTAAACATGTTTCCTTTGTGTTTACAGGCTCTGTGAGCCAGAAAAAACATTATCTGTATCTAGCTAGCTTGTTAGCAAAATGCTACATAGGCTGCATTGAGTAAGAAAAAAACTATACAATAATGATAACTTACAGTGACTGTGTCTACTTCCTCCATCAGGGAACAATGCTATGGATCTGTTGCGTGTCTAATCTGCGAATTATTCAGCTGTATAGGCGCTATTAGACACGTGTGCAACGCAGCCGCTTTTACGCGCTTGTCTGTCAGTTAAAATGAGCTGCTAGAGCGCATGCGCCAGGTCTGCCCCTCTCATGCCTGATTTTTATTCCTCCTATCGATCGTGTCCTGAGGGATCACTACAAATATTATGTTTAAATCCTTCCAAACTGTGCCACAGGTGGTTTAAGTATTACAAATGTCACGATGAGACAAACAAATATTAAGTTATTAACAAATAATTTAAAAAAATCTGCCTCAGGAGTGGACATACAGGAAGGCTATTTTTAAGTTGATCAGTCGGATCATGATTGGAAGAAGGAACAAAATGGCCATTGGAACAAAATGTTAAAACAAGAATAACACGTTAGTTTCCCCAACACACGAACTTCAGGGCTGCAACACGGATGCAAGACTGTCGTGTCGTGTTTTGTGGAAAATCTGAGCGTATGAACGGGAAAAAAAGTCCGTAATTAAACGGGGAAAACATTAGGGTGCGCGTGCACGTGAAACAGGGACTCTCTGTTACGCGCACGTGGGATTCTCCCGCCCATAGACATACGCTCCCACCCATGTTCGTGAATGCGCCTCGAGCCCATGTGACTGACGTTAGCCAGTAAGCGCAGCGCGAGGTGAACGCGCACCGACACAGGACCGCGCACGTCGGACTCAGCGATTTAAAAAGGGGGACGAGCACGTGCGCGCACCCGTGTTCTTTGTGTGGCAGCGTAGAGAAGCGCCAAAAGAGTGACCATGGCTGATGAGAAACCAAAGGTGAGTGTTTCTGCTGCTTTCTGTCGAGAAATACTGCGCGTTTCAGCTGGAGTGTGTTTTTTTAAAAACTTTAAAGAAAAAACGCTATTGCTCGCCTCTGTCCATTTTGCCTGCTGGGAAAGTTGCATGGAGAAATTGAACTATCAGCTATACCTAGTTTTGATAGACCGGAAGATGTGGGAGCGCGCAAAAGCAAGCACGCGCGCGCGTGCGCGCATGTAGTTGTTTTGTTTTTTTCATCCTCATCCTCTGTGTGGAACCATAATGTGTGTCCCCAGCAGCTTGATTGCTGACATGAGAGTGAAGCTGCTGCTCTTTGCAAGCACAGCTGCTTTTTAACACCAGTATTGATACTATATAACGTTTATTGTAACATGTTGTTGCTTATGCCAAACACGCTTCCTATTCTTTTGTTAAACCAACTTTAATTTAATAACAAACCGCAAATAACAGTGGGAAAAAATATAAATACTATTTCCTCTTTTAATAATTGCTTATATTGCTTTGAAAAAATATTCAAATCGATTTTTAATAGTTTATTTTTTTTTATTATCTATCACAATCACAATTTTTAATGTGTTTTATTTGAATTTTCAAGACCAATGCAAGGTGCTGTGAGTTGGAAAGAAATGTGGCAGCATGATGCTGTGGGGATGCTTCTCTTTGTAAAGACACCCTTAAGCTGGTCAATGTTGACGCGAGAGATGGCCAGAGCTAAATACTAAATACAGATCGATCCCGTCAAACCTGTTTGAGGCTGCAGTAAAGCTTCTGTACATACAGGCTGATTCGCTGTAGAGATGTAGAGCGTTTTCATTTATTTGATTGACAAAGTAAAGAGCATAAAGAGAATCTTGAGATTTGAATGTTGATGTTGACAGCTGCTCTCCATCCGGTCTGACAGAGCTATAGCTGCTTTGTTAATTCAGGGCTGCATTATGAAAATGCACATTGCACTTTTAATATTTTAAATCGACAATTAATATTAAAAGACACAATTATTTCCCCTTCCATTTGACAATTATTTACTATTTTCTATTCATCCAGATAGTCAAAAAAAATTAACAACAAACAAAGCGCCTAGCTTTCTGATTCCTGTGTCCTCCTTTTTTTTCTCAACCTTTTACTTTTAGGAGGGCGTCAAGACAGAAAACAACGAACACATAAACCTGAAGGTAGCAGGACAGGATGGGTCTGTCGTGCAGTTCAAGATCAAAAGGCACACGCCGCTCATCAAACTCATGAAGGCTTACTGCGAGAGGCAGGTGAGCAAACAGGTTTTCGGATGCAGCAAACTGTGCAGTTCCTTTTTTTTCCCCTCAGTAAATCTTAACTAAAAACATGCAATTATAATAATATCTACATTTCTGCCAAGAGGGTTATTTACTGATTGTCTGCTACTACTCGGGCTGTCATGTTATGTCAACAATAACTAAGATCCATAGTCAAGTTCCAGTTTGTTGTGTTGGTGGTCAAACCTGCAAGTTGTTGTTCATAAAAAGGGGGAATGGAGAATTTTGTTGATTTGAAGACTGAATTCACAGTTCAGCGTATAAAATTCAACTCTATAACACTTTATAACAAATAAGCCAGGAAATGTTTGTTTTTTGCACGCTGATATTGCTATGACAATAGGTTTGATCAAATACAGGAAGTTAAATCCATGAAATTACATTACAGCCTCGAGCTTTACCTCTCAACTTTAACCTTGTCTTTTCTGTTTGCTTTTGAAAGATTTTTTTTGTCTTCCAGCTCCATTTTTAAATCCACGTTCTGTACGATTTATTTATTTTTTATTTTTTTGTAGTCCGGGATTGTTTTCCTTTTAGTTTAAAACTTGAAAGGCACTTTGTCTATAATATAGTTTTGAGTTATATGCTGCTTAGAGAAATTGTATTTACCTTTTATTAACTTCTACATTCATACAACACACGAAGATTGAAAAAACCCAGATTCTTAATCCATTGGGTTTAGTGTCATGTTTGTTTGTATTCGTTTTCCAGCAAAACTAGCTTCAACCCTTATGTGAGTTTATGAGTGGTGTGTTTCTAGGACCATTCTTTTAGAAAATACATTTTTGAGGTCAGACACTGATGTTGGACAGTCAGGCTTGTCTGACATTCGTCTCTTAAATTCCTTCTCAAGATGTACCAGTACGTAAAGTTTATTTGTTTAACTGAAAGAGTATTTAGTTTTTCTTTTTTGTTCTGCAATAAAATATCTTTAACAAAGCAACTATCTTTGCAACCACAAAAACCTAGATCCTTTTTAAATGTTGTATTGTGTGTGAACAATCTAAAGTAATCGTTTGCAGAGATTTACTTAATATTCATTACTTCTTCCTATTGTAACTACTATTTCTTAATCAATAGCCAGGTGAATCTCTTTGTATTGTGTGTATATATATATATATATATATATATATATATATATATATATATATATATATATATATTGTGAATAACAGCACCTCTTGTGTCTTCCCAGGGACTGTCGATGAGGCAAATCAGGTTCAGATTTGACGGACAGCCAATAAATGAGACGGACACGCCGGCACAGGTGAGACTGACGGACGACGAAAATGGGTTTGGCATTTGTACATTTGAAAGGACTAAACACTTTTTTTTTTACTCTGACATGCTTTGGGAAATGAGAATCAGGGATTTCCTCTAGACCCAAACAAACTTTTATCAGCTACATAAGTCGGTATTTTATCCGTCTCGACCATGTTGAAATTTAGAGCTTCGTAGTGCTGCTAGTTTTGAACCTCTTTAGAGTTTTGCTGGTAAGTGATGAGTTATTGTGGATTGTTTCCGGGGGTTTTTTAAAGTGTGTACTGTTTGTGGCCTACATAAACGCAGAAAAATAAACAATATATCCATCCTCTTAAATGCGCTCGTTAGTTGTCTCTAATCTGCAACCGTCCACGCATTCTGTCTTAGCGCAGTTAGCGGGGGCTGACATTACAAGCCCCAACACCCCAGGCGGTGGGAACGCTCCACACTGGACCTCGGCCGGTCTGCCGTGTTGAATATGTGTCTTTAGACAGATGCCAGCTATCCTTAAGGCAGTTTGGGGTTGAGGTCCTCACAAATCACTATTTGGCAAGCCTGTCATTGCTCGCTGTTCCAGTGGGCAGCATTGCTGTTTGATGTCAGCAGACTAAACAGTTGACCTTAAAGGGCACAGGGTCACCCTAAGGGCACATTAGTGACATTTGGCTTTTGCTCTTTTGTCCAGTAACTCAGTTTAGTGTATACACAGTGCGTTTCAAATCTTTTGAGACTTTATTTTTTACATCTCGTCACTACAATATTCCCACAGTCCATCTTTTGTTTTGTTATTACTTAAGGTAAATCCCAAAATAGTGCATTTGTATTCAGCTGCCGTTACTTTGACGACCCTCAAACATTTGTTTTCAAGACCAAATTACTGCTTAGGTGTTAGAGTACGCCATGAGGACAACTATTCCAAATTGGAGCTAAATGGAGGAGCTAGAAACAAAGCCTAGTTAGTAACGTGAACGTGATCATATAACACATGTTTTATATGATCTTCTTCGCAGTTGGAAATGGAAGATGAGGACACGATCGACGTGTTCCAACAACAGACAGGGGGTCTGATCTGAGCAACCGCAGCTGCCACCGCTTTGCCTCCAACATGACCGACGTCCACGGCCCGTTAAGATCCAGCGGCTGGTTCTCCGCCAACCCGCCCAACAGTCTCAACACACATCCTTGCAGAAGAAGTTTTCACTTCTCTGCCTCGCAAAACTGCTGTAAAGATTTTTTATTTTTTTTGTCTCTGTACATAAATAACACCCTGAAAACATTGCATCCTTTTTCATTTTTATTATTATACTTCTTCATGCTGTGTTGTGGTACATTTTGTAGGAGCTCCCGTCCCAGTTTGAAGGGTTTGTTCTGCATTCTCTCAGAAAGACATAAAAATAAAAAAAACGAAAGTCAGTCTGAGCTGGTTAAATACGTTTGCGCTAGGCTTGGTTATTGTCTAGCAAATGCTGTTCTTAAGCTATTCAGTCTTGGGACTGGCTGTGCACCCGTTCAGGCAACATGACTCAGTTTCTGTTTAAATCTGAGAAGGGGAAAAAAATTGATATATACTTTTTATATTGTACTGGATGTTAAGAATACTCATTTTACTTCACAACGTCAGACTTTGGGAAGGCTGAAGGGATGTTTCAGTTAAATATATATCTGTATTGTCTATTGAAATGCCTGTTAAAATAAAGTTAGTCCCCCCCCCCCCCCCCCCCC
>JAVLVB010000515.1:116506-174094 GCA_032876305.1 Orestias chungarensis | reverse complement strand
ATCTGCAAGGTTAATACAAGCAAATTAACAGATAAAGAGCTTTCGAGCACTAGATCACTTGTTTAAGTAAGAAAAAACCACCTTCCCAGAAGTGGAGATTAGGACCCGAAGCAGAAACTACAACAAGTGACTACATGTGTCTTTATTTGCACCTGAAGTGGAACTGTTTCCTCTGTACTTTAAACAATGGCCAAAGAGCTTAAATCGTGATGGGTTAATAGCATTTTTTTAAATATTAGGATCTTTAGTAGCAAATACACTAATAAAGCGGTGTATGTTTTATAGTTTAGATTTTGAAACTATCACACTTTGTCACAACAAAAAATAACGCAAGCCAAAAAAAAAAAAGAATCGAATGGCAATGTATGATGACTTGTACAGCTCAGAGTTCTAATTTTATACAAAAGTGAACATTTCGGGGTTTCAAGTTGGAAAAAGTTCAAGTTCCTTGAAATGTTTGGCATATAATGGAGAAATATAACTCCAAAATTCAACATGGATACCTTTCTTTTAAACCTTATAGTCATGGGGAAAAATGAATTTATTTGCATTTCAGTTCCATACAGGCTAAAAAAAGTTGCAAAAGTGTTTTGAAGGCACAATTTAAAGAAGTCGTTACTATGTTTAGTTTGCATTGCTAACAGTATTTATTTAGTGACTATGGTTGCAGCAAGTAATGGGGTTAAACAGATAAACCTTCAATTTAAAACTATTGTAAATTGACCATATATTTGTGTATGGTTGGGAAAACTGTATATCTTAGCATACTCCTGTCACACAACTTCATGCAAATGTATTTAATTATATTCTATTTTGGAAAGAGATGCACCTAGAACACTTAATTGCTGCAGGGATGTTCGGGCCCCCTCATAGGTCCTGCATTTGGGAGCCAGTGCTGGCGATATAAAACTTCATTGGGCTGCATAAAATCAAGCATGTTTTGATATTATATTAGGGGAAAAAATGTTTGACCAACAGCCTGAATATTTAATATAATATTTTATAAAAGTTCACCTTTATGTTTGGAGCTTGGTGGTGTATTGTATTGGGATGGTTCCCAATCACAGCATGACTTGTGACTGGTGTCATCCATGAAGGTAACCACAAACCTTCATACTTGAAACTGGAAATTAGAGGATTATTTTTGTTGTTGCTGTTCTTCCCCTCGGAAACAGTTTAGAAAAAAATAAACACACATTGATGTGTTCTGCCCAACGCCTGGTATCACAAAGTACTACTTTTACCACAATTGGAGAAACGTAGACGCACAACATGGCCTCAGGGATGTGGGGCCGCCTGGTCACTGACGTTTACTACCAGCGAGCGGATTTCTGACCGCTGCGCTTCTTGACCAATGAGAGCGAAGTCCATCGCTGTCGCGTCCAATAGGATCGCTCGCTTTGGCCTGGTGGGGCGTGCCTGCTCGACTGGCACAGCAGAATGCGCCGGTCTTCACTCCAGTTCGCCTTTTTTCCCCCTCGAGTCTCGGGTGGAGTCTACATCCCGTCGCTTCCGTGCGGGCAACGAGGAGGATTTTTCTCTGTATATATATATTTTTTTTTTGTATAAATTGCTATTATTATCATTATTAGTCTGACTGGCTGCTGTGTTAATCACCAACACATTGAAACGACTCCCTCGAAGATGACGACGACCACCACGTTTCAAGGGTTAGACCCCGGTACTAAAAGCAGTTCCAGGTAAATAAAAATAAATAAATGAACCAAAAAGGACGGCAGTTCAATATCACGTATGGAGGACCAACAGGACTGCGAGTCGTTGGGCTTGCCTGGTTTTAACGGCTGGCCGTTAACGGTTTGGGAGGATAAAACGGCTGAGCTAAACGGTCACATAGACTCTCTAATCGAGTTAATCTTATTGGGTCGTGTTAGCCAGCAGAAGTTAGTTTGGTTAGCCTGCAGCTAGCAGGAGAGCTGGGCTTGGGTGGGGGGGGGAAACAACACAAAACGTGATATTTCAGTTTTTTCCGTCAAATTTCCCCTTTGTGTTTGAAGCTCCGGCTAAAATTATCCTCTAATTCCCGAATGTGTTTCTCATTAAAACTACAGTGTGGGTGTGTTTGTTTCGTTGTTGTTTTTTTGCTCTTCGCCATCAAAAAATCGTCGCATTCTTTATTAAGGGTCTTATTTTGATCGCTAAAGTCGGACCGAATAGACTTATTGTGTGCTAGTATCTTCTTTTTTTTTGTCTTGGTTGGGATCTGTGAAAGTGAAAGTGCGACAAACATACTTTTCTTTTTTTTTATTTGAATACTTGCTTAAAAGGTGGTGGGGGGGGGGGAGTTACGTTTTCTCTTAAAAAAACCAAAAAAACAGAAAGAAAAGAAACACCTCATCCTTAAAGCATGCAGTCATTCCTTTCCTGTAAGTGATGCATGTCGTTTGGATGCATTCCTCCCGCTTTGCAGTAAAACAGAGCAGCTACCTTTCTTTTACCGTGACCTCAGGCCGCATACATTTCTCTTTATTTGTTCTGTTTTTTTTTTGATCTTGTTGATTTTTCTGGGAGCTTTCTTGTCAGACGTCTGCTGTGAGACTGCAAGCTGCTTTTGGGTGATGCAGGGGTTCGGGTGGGGGCTAACTAAGCCTGTAAATCTTATCTTAGCTCTTTGCTTTTGGTCTCTAAAGCCTCCCTTTTTTAAATAATCTGCTGGTCATTTCTGTGGCTTTGTGCTATTAAAATCCACAGGGAAGTCATTTTACTAAACAGGAGAGCTCTAATCTTTGTAGGCCATCGAGGAGCCTCCTACCCCCTCTCTTATCAGACATACCATCTTTCACCTTGGAAAAACTCTGCCTCTGGTTTCTGGTTTGCCCCTTTGCTCCCAAACAGTTAATTATTTTTCTGATATTTGCAGTTTTGATTCTAGGGTGGGGTCAACTGCCATACTGCTAAAAGCCCCCCCCCTCCTCTCTCATCACAATCCATGTGGAAACCATGAGCTCATCCTTTTTTTGGGCCTGGATGTAAAGTCTGGTTTAGGCATTATTGTCACAGTTAAGGGAAATGTTGTGCAGATATGACTCCAGTTGGTTTTTCTTTGTATGGTTTCTGCTTGGCTCCCTCTGCCTGCTTGGCCTTTTGGGCAGCTGGTCTGTGTGTCAGCTGGTGGCATCAGGGGTTTTAAGGAGAGGACAGTTTGCTGTAAAAAGGAGGGAGGGGTCCGACATCGGCGGTGGAGGCAGATTGGCATCTGTCACACGCCCCAACGGTCTCTGCACAGCGAACTTTAAAGGCTTCCCTGCACGGGTCTGTCAAGGAAAATTGACCTTTGCTGTTTTCCACGTGCTAAGTTCATAGATCACACATATCCCCTCAGTCTAAGTCTAGTACCTCTATTGGATTTTGAGTGACTCAGTTGTTTATAGTGATTCCCTGAAATGGTCACAAAGCAGTTTTGTGTCACTGCAAAGGAATCTATGCTAGCTAGCTAAGTCTGCGATTAACGGCAAGCGGAGTCAGCTGCAGAGATTGTGGCCGACTCGGAGGGGCTGACAGCCGCGGCTTAAACTCCCTGGTTGCTCTCTGTGTTTGGTGTCCATATGGAAAGGTTAGAATAGCGTAGGAGGGGGTTGAGCGTTTGCACATCTTCGGGGCATCCTGGTTGTTTTATCTGTGTATTGATTAATTGATTTTGGCACGGCTGCTTTTTGTTTCTAGATGTTGAAGCCTGCCACTGGACTAGTTTCACAGCCTTTGCTTGTAATTCCTAAGGGGACTACGGCCGCCCGGTGGGGAGTCCAACTTCTCTCTTGGCACAGATGAAAACTCAACCCCCCAGCGCAAGAACAAGATGGCCTCTAGCATCTTTGCAGAGCCCGACGATCCCCATGCTCATCGAAGGAACAATCCACCAAGTAAGTTGTTCTGTAGTCGGTTTTCAGGGGTTTGCATTCAGCACATTCAAAGTTGCAGCTTTACTTTCTTAGGATGTCTGCAACTATGTTAAGATGAGTCTTGGAAAAAGTATTTAAGTAGTTAATGTTTTTAATGTCCTTTTTTTAAATTCAAATATTTATACAGTTTCTTGCAAAATAGTGTTCAAACTCCTTAAAATTAATATTTTGTCACATTATGAGCAGAAATGGTCACTAATTGTAAAGGGATAGCAGCTGAAGCCAAAATGTATGGAAAAATACATTGTGTTTGTTCTCAGACTCCCTGAGATATTATTACGGCTTAGTAGATCCAATGTTTGCTTCAATTACAGCTGCAAATGTATAATGGCTATATCTCTACCAGCTTTCCACAGCTAGACAGAAAATAATTTGCTCATTCTTGTTTGTAAAATGGATAAAAGTCAACAAGAGTGGAACCTTAAGAATCTTATGACCTTGAATGGGTTTGCTTCTGGGGATTTGGATTCGTCTGGGGCATGTCGTGATGCATATATTTATATGTTAGGTTACTACCATGATAGCAATAATGGTAATGATTAACAAATATTGCTCTTAAAAAACATTCTACTGTAAAATAGGCTTCTTACATTCACACTAAAGCACACAGTAAATGCTTACAAAAAATGCTTATCGATTCCGATAAACTATACGATAATGCAAACCTGTAGCTCCTTCCGTCTTCCCATCATCTCTTACCCGCTTCCCTGTGCCTTCTGAACAAAGGTGTCCCCACCTTATGATTAGCCCATCTTCAAAACATTCTCCCTGATCAGTTTGCTTGTTTTTTTTAATTTTTATTTTTTAGTTTGTTTGTTCACTAATGTTCTAGCAAAACCTTGGTCATTCAAAACCCCAGTGAAAAACATCCAGTTTTGGTTGCAATATGACAAACAAAGAAGTTTAAACGGTATGAATAGTTTTTCTAACCGCTGTGCAACACAGGGCTCGTTTTGCTCATCTGAGGGAGTTTCCCACATTTGTGGCAGCCAAAAAGCCCTGGAGTCCTGGCACCAGGGTAATTTGAAGCTAGGCTTTGTTAAATAAAGGCTGTAGATCAGGGCCTGTAGTGCAAAGACAGGAAAACTGTATCACTCAGTGAAAGGCATGTTCTTGCACAAGGAGAAGGGAAGTGAGTGCGGCATGAGCCAAGGGCGGCGAGAGCGTTCAAGGTCACTGCAAACTCAGCCACGGAGGGCTTAAATGTGATCCGACGTTTATGCCTACAAGATTGGACTGGAGAGCCTGGAAACTTTCCGTCATTATTCACTTTTCGTGAGACGGTTTCGCTGCTTTCTGCCAGATATTAATTGTTTAAGAAAGTAAAGGAACTTTTGATTCAACCACAGCAAAATTTGACCTAAAACTGGTCCGTTTTAGTCTCGGCAGCTTGCAGCTGATTACATTAAAGCCTTTTCCTGCCTGCATTGTTTCACTTGGGACTGTGTCAAGTTTCGGAGAGCTTCTCAGATTTGTCCCACTTTTGCGCACACAACTGGAAGCAGAGGAAGATGTTGATTTATTCGGAGGCTACGGTAACTTAGCGCGCAGTTTACAGGCATCTCTTTCTCCGTCTGCGAGGCTTCTGTGTGAACGCTCGTTTATCTGGCGTGCAGCAGTGTGTAGATTCCACGGTAAAATGGTCAAATGTGCGTTTTAATGTGGCGTGGATACGTCTCTAACATCTGGACCCATGTTACAGCCAGTCAGGAAGAAGCTGCAGACGGGCTGAAACCTTTTGAATCCAGTTTCTTTGCTTAAATAGTCCTCAAGAAACTTTTCTGTTGGTTTGCTAATTAAGTGCAAGTTTTGGAGTCCGAGTGTCTTTTATTGATGCACTTAAGTCCTTATGGCTGGTAATTAATTTCCTTCCTGTGTTTTTAAATTGAACGATGATAAAGGAATGAAGAAAGAGGAAGTCGTTTAATGACAGTTGCATAGATTTGACAGTACAGTTATAGATTTTCCTGATTCCTAAGTGAGTATTTATCTTCAGTTTGGGGACGTTAATGGACGGGATTTCAGCGTTTTATAACTCCAGAGTAGCCTGGTATGTTTAAGAGCCCTCAGCTTCTGCCCACATGACAAACGCCCTCTAATAAGAGAGGAAGCGAAGACTCGCACTTACCACACATTTGCTTTTTCCTGTCTCGCTCCTTTCATGCAATTATGCCTCGCACCCAGGAGATCTATAAAGTTAAGTAGGTTACTCTATTTTGTATGATCCATCAATCTGTTCAGTTTAATGCTCTCAGGTTTCGCCTCTGTGTTTCGGTGGGCAGTAAATGGATCAGGGTCAGAAACATTGAGTTGTGACCCAGCCCTTGTTGGGGTATGAGCTCTTTGTGTTGATTCACGTTACTCTATCAACAACAATGGCCTCTCCTCTGGCTCTTCAGCAGCCGCTGTTTCCCCCCCTCATCACAAAGACAGCTTGTCGCCTCCCAGGCCCTCTGGATGATAGTGGTTGCCTTACGTGGCCTTGGATTGCACAGCTTGTTTCTCTCTCTCTCTCTCTCTCTCTCTCTCTCTCTTTGGTGCGCCAACACAGGGTTTTAACGCCGTTTCTGCAGAAGGAAAAGCGCCTCCGTTCCTACACGGGGGTCATGTGGGTCTTGGCACCCGCGGTCGTCTGTCTGGACGCCTTCCACTGCTTTTCTGGGTCTGCAGCAGCGGCCCAAGCAGATTTGGCGCCGTTTTCTTGCTAGTTTCCAGCGATTTTTCAGCCGTGAGGTATTTTGGTCGGGTGCCTTCGTAAAGCTCATGTTTTTTTCAAAGCTCAGCTGATGGTTCTTGCTGTGGAGATGTAGCTTGGTGAGCTGGAGATATTAAGGCTTGTTGCTAACTGGATTAGTCCTCTATGGTATGACTCTGCTGCTTTTAAGCCTTATTCATGCTTCCTGTGTAGCTTCAGTGAAAAAGGCTTGCCCAGAAATTGTTCATAATTCTAAGGCATGTTTTTTCTGTCAACATGCAGCTGGAGCACCTACAGGAACCCTGTGTGGAGAACCTTCAGCCCCTCTGAGAAGAGTCCAGCAGCCCCTCCTTTTTCCTAAGAACCCCCAGCCGGAACTGACCACCATCCACAACTCTGGAGCCGCTATGATCTGGAACCAGAGACGAGAGGTATCTACCGTTTTCACCGACTCGGTCCTGTTTCCAAAACAGAGCGAGAGCATAGGGATCTGGGATCAAAGATTATATTTGTGTCGGTGGAAATTTTTTGCTGGAATGGGTGTCTGAATTTCAGGTTTCCAAATAAATGTGCACTGACAGTTGTAATCTCAACAGAGGCTTTTTTTTTCTTCAAAAGCAACGTCGTCAGACATGGAAAGAATTTCTTAATAGAGCCGTTCTGGTGACAACAAGCTGAAACAAAATCTCTTACAGAGATTATGCAGTGTAAGAAAGTATAGAAACCTATGCAAAAATATTTATAGTCGCTAAGCTTTATCTTTTATTTTCACATTTATTTATTAAAAACTGATAAATACCTTTCTTCCTTTTAAGCCATGTTATAGTTTTCTTCGGCTTCATAGTTACTGACTATAAACCAAAATCATCCTAAATTTTTTGGTTTATAACATAACCTCAAAGTATTTATGGTAAATGCATCAATCTGTCCATCAATTGGTTATATTTCCTTAGCCATGCAAAATCACAATTAAGAGACGGGGTGCCAATTCCAGTCCTGCAGCTTTTTAGATGCGTATCTGCTTCCATAAAACTAAAATCAAATAAATGTTCATTAGCAGGACTTTGGAGAGCTTGACTGCCACTGAATAGGTAATGCATCTTAAAGTTGCCGGACACCGTTCCTATGAGGACTGACGTTGCCCACACCTGTTTAGCTTTACTGTTTAACTGTGAGGGGGAAGCAGGAGGACCCTGAGAAAACCCACATATGCAAAGAGAGAATGTACAAACTCTATGCAGAAAGATGTCAGACAATGTCTATTCAAAATAAAACAAAAATCTGTATTATTGTAATGTGGTAGAAGTTTTTCTGCTTCTTTAGATGACCTGTCTGATGCTTCTTCCTCTCTTTTTTTCTACATTTTAGGGTGAAAATGGCGAGGAAGAGGCAAACGATGGTAAGCATCCTGAGGTCCTCAGCTGTTTTTAGAAAGAAAGAAAAAATCCAACTTGTTTAAATGTCACAGGACGGCTGTGCCTAAACAGCAGAGCATGACTTGGATTAGTCAGTGAAAGGCTCCATGGTGTGTGAAAACAGACCAGGTAGTTCTGCTCTTCCTGCCCTCCAGTATCGCCTTGTGGCGAGCTGTATCGTCGAACCAAAAACAAAAAACATACAGGATTTTACTTCTCCCTGTCTGAGTCAACAACACATGATCTCTTTGATGTGGTTCGTTCCTGTCACAATGGGATGGCGATTCTGGAGTCAAGCAGCTGTTCTTTGATGGCAGCCTTCACTTAGTATGAAAACCTTTTTATTAATCACCAGGTGCGAGTTTGGAACTGAGCGGCTGGCTTCCCCAATAATAAAAGGGCTCTCGAGTCTGGTTTACTTAAAAAAAAAAATCGTATTCAAACTAAAGCTACCTTTTGTTGCTTTTATGTGATGTATTTTCCCTTTGTTTTGGTTGGCGGGTAATTTCCCAGCACTTTGGTGTGTGAACTCCTGTTTTGTTCGTTTTAAATGCACGCCAGCAGGAAGTAACGTCTCAGAGCAGACGAGACGGTTTAGAGAAGACTGGAAAGCTAGGGTCAAATATCCGAACATCTGCGTTCACATTCATCAAGCAGAGCCGTCCCCACGTCTGTCGGGAACGGCCCATTAACTCGGGAGTGAATACAGTTGTCACAGCTGCTTTAACAGGCCTGCCCGTGTCGAGCTCCTTCCAGTCTGTTCTGCTTTTAAAGAAGGATAAAAGTGATGACTAACGGTGTTTGCTGGGCATGGGGCAGATGTAGGATTCATATGGTATGAGAACATAAATAAAAATGTCAGGTTTTGTTTTTTACTTAGAAACGCAGAACGGGAATTAATTGATTTTATTCTAAAACAAAAGTAACAGTTAATCAGACTTCTGCACAAACATTTGAACATTTAAGAAGAATTATGTCATCTATAGCCTCTATTTAGTAGTAGTTAAATTAAACATTTTGGTTAGTAATATAAGTCATGTTTTCTTCTGTATTTAGTAGCTAATTATTCAGGCTATCCGCTCACTTAGCCAGCCTTCTGTAGAAAAGGCAACTCGTATTTTGACCAGCTGCATTTATATGTTCGCAATGCTTTGAAATAATTGATGGGCGGTAAGAGAATATTATCACCACAGCAATGGGTTGGGGAGGGGCAGTGCGGTCTTGGGTTTTTGCTCTAAACGTTGGGAGAAAACCGGTTGCCTTTAGCACTTTCTCGTTAAAGGTCTTTCTAGTGGTAGAGATGTTTGTAGGCTTTTAAGTTATGGCATTCAGGTGTGTCATGGAAAATAAAACTTGTATGTAGATTTATGACAAATATTTAAACCATTTTCATCTGCAAATGTCAATGGTCGAGGTTTACTGGTAATGAAAATCTACATTTAGTTGCTGGGGATGAACAGAGATTTAAGAATTAAAATGTCAGATTACTAAAAGTTTTATTCATGCGCTTTACATCATTCGTACTCCGTATATGATTGGGGCTCCTTTTGCATGAATTACTGTTTCAATGTGGAGTATTATGGAGGCAGTCATTGTGTTTCTGTGAACTTTGTCACCAGAGGGAGGCACTTTTTTTTTTTTTACATGATACAATCTGGTGCACCTTTTTAAAAAGAATTTTTTCTTCCACTAAACTTTCCATCAATATGCTAAAATACCGTCTCTGAGGATCCAACTAAATAAGAGGTGATCTTATACAGACATCACCATCCATCTGTAGGACGACACGAGATAGTCATTCCAACAATCGTATAGACGCTTTATCAGCCGCTCTGTAAAAGCAGCCGTACTTTAGATAAATAGGTAATAATAGGCCTGAAATTAGTTTGCATGTATGCTTATGTAAAGCTGCTCCCACACAAGTGCTCCTATTCATGCTTTTTTTGGGGGGGGTCAGCTCAGTTGTTGACCTACCAGATGGCATACTGTGTCACACTACAGTTTAACAGGTAGCTGAAAGCAAATAAGTTAGATCCCTCGTAAATAGTTAAACTAAATAGTTTTTCTCTTTTCCCTCGTGTAACCACCTTTGGGTTTTTGAGCACTGACCTTGACCATAAATGGGCATAACACGGTCGGTCTCTGGCTGATTGGTACTGAACTGCTTAGATCAACTACTTTATTGCGAAGCCGTTACACTACAGTAGCGGTTGACCAGCTTTGGTTTCTTCTGGATGTCTGCTGCATATCTTTAAATTATATCTGCTGTAATCCAATTAGGAGCCTTTGGTCAGAATGTGTTAAATTTAAATCCCTGTGGTTTTTTTCCTTGTCGTTGCTGCATCTGTAGAAAGCCCTGATGGTGTGGAGGGCGAGCAGCAGCAGGAGGAGCCAGAGCAGGATACGTCACTGCCTCCCGCCCCGTCGGGAGGCCCCAACGCTGCCGGCGGCGGCCGAAGAAACCCCCCTGGTGGCAAATCCAGCCTCATACTTGGTTGAGGCGACTGCTTTTCTTTTCTTTTTCTTTTTTATGTTTTCATTCAATCACTTTTTTTATTTTTTAAAGTTAAAAAAAACAAACACCACCTTCCAGTCTCTTCCTCCTCACCGTCTGTCCTCCTCCTTCCCATGCCATCATGTCCAAGGACTCTCGTGTCCTCTCACTCCACCTTCAAACCTTTTGTTTGAATCCTTGTTTTTTTTCTATTGAAAGGAGAAAACTGTTGACAAAAGCACTTTATGTATTTGCCACACCCCTTCCATTTCAGCCCATCCTGTAGTGCATCGCGCCTGCTGGGAAAGGCATAACATGATTTTTAGCTCGCCCCTCATTTCTTACCCCATTGTAAATGATAAAACAAACAAAAAAATTTGATGTGTGGATTTCTAAATACAATAAAGATTCATATGAAATTGCCTTACCTGGTTTTGTCTTATTAGTATAAGAAAAAAACATTTGGATCTGTGAGCACGTCACAGATATGTTGTTGCTAGTCTAGACGCATACTTTATCCAAGGCGACTGTTAGTTCGCTCTGCCTCGGTTTTCATCTACATAAATGTCCTGAAGCAAAGTGCTGCATAATATTTATGTTCACCATAATAAAACCTTGTGGCACCGGCTGTGGAAACTGAAGACTGGCTTCAGACTGGAAAACCGCCTGACTGAAGTAACAAGGAAGTACTTCGACCTAGTACTGCAACTATTTATTCTTGGAAAGTATGGGAACCTCAGGTTAGTTATTTAATCAGGTTTTGCTGAATATATCTGGATTGTTTATTTAGCCCAGATATATTTGTATCTATTCAACAACTATTGGCTTGGGATGGATATATATATTTTTGAAAACCTTCAAATTCCCTAAAAATTTTCATGCATCCCAGAGATTTAAATTGAACAATCTTAATTTGTAGTTTAGGTGTCTTAATTGGATGATTCTAAAGTTGTTTTTTTTAAACGTAGATTAAATCTTTGAATATGCTCAGAAGAAAACTATTGTCTAAAAGGGAAGAAACGCTTCATAAATGTATTGCAGATGTCTGGTTAATGTCTGAAAAAGAACATTGTAAAGCTGCATTAAAACCTGAAGGAAACTAAAGGTTTGGTTGCCGTTGCTAAGTATTATTTTATTTCTAAGATAGAGGAAAATGAAATCTATGTACGTAGAATAATTTAAACTAACAATTTTGTTTCACCATAGATGTGAATGGAAAAACTGGCAGGTTGTTTCACAAGTTCCTTAATGTCTTAAAAAAATTATTAAATAGTAACTTCTCAGCACAATATGGATGGTTTTTAATAATGATTACACAACCAATTATTCGTACATTTGTGTCTATAGATAAAAATGTTCACATCAGTGGAGGAGTATTGTTGATGTTATAAGTCTATAAGCTTCTTAGTGTGAAGCATATAGTCTGTTGGAGACAGATCCTAGTCGGGAAGCTTATCTGTACAGACCCGCATAAAAAAAACATAAGCTTTTATTTATAAAGCATTGTTAAGTTTGTTTAAACTATCTTTGACAGGAAACAGCATTTTGGTTCAAAAGGATTCACTAGCCTGCATCTTCTTCCCTTTAATTTTATTTCAATACAACGAAAAGGATTGTACAAACTTTAAAATTGAAACAATGTTAATTTTTGCAAACTAAAGATAATTATTAGAACGAGCAGACAAGTGGCTGATACTTAAAAAACAAACAAGAAAATTGCAAGTTAGACACTCCTCACACATACAGTCCTTATTGAAGAGTTTCGTGGGGAAAACACAAAACTTGTAAAAGGCAGAGGATTCGGCGGTTGATCTTTTTGGTCTGCAAGCAAAATCTGGCTGAAGTGTGTAACTGTACCGAACACTGGACATACAACCCCCATGCTAAGGTACAGTGTTGATAGAATCATGCTGTGGACATACTCAGATTCAACAGACTGGACAACAACCCTCAACATGATCACAAATACAATAAAAACCACTCATTAGAACGATTATTAACTTAGTACACCTAAACACTGGCATGATTTTCCTTCTATAATACATTTTTCTTTTGTTGCCTCTGACCAAAAAGGTAAATATTCAAGGGTCCATAAATATACAAGAATACAAGACAACTATATAACTTGATGGCTGCAACAACTTATTCCACTCAGCAGCAGCTTCTTCAGGCCCCAACCTTGAAGCTGCCTGCTTTGCTGTGTGTTTCAGCCATTTTTATGCCAAGAAAGGCATGCAGGGATCAAGATCAGGGAAAAGAACTTCCTGTGCTGGAGAAACTCCAGGATGTTTTATTGCTCTCAATGAAAGCTTGTTTGCAGCGAGCGCTGTGTCAACAGGCAGGGGCGCAACTCCATATTTTTTAGGTGGATGCAAACATGTCACACCGCCCCCCCGACGTAAACTTGTACAAGTGAGCCAAAGAGCCACTTATGTAAGCCTGTGTCTAGAACCGCCTATGGGCTGCAGGTCTCAGGCATTTTGTCAGCATGTTTTCCTTCTTTCTTATAGCTTGATAGGAAGCCTTATCCAAACTGGAAACCCACGTTAATAATCGTAAGAAACGTTTTTAATGTTCCCTTCACAATATTCATTTATTTACTATTACCGCCCTCCCTGCCGCCGCCACCCGTCTCGCACAGCTTTCCTCCCTTAGTCATGCACTTAGAAAATACAGTAGTCGTATCATGGAATTTTTTTTATGTTACATATTAAGACTACTGGTTTCAAGATGCTTCTGTGTTTTTGAAAGACATGGCCAGTTATTATACCCCAGCACAAGGCATGTGTTAGGAAATTAAGCTTCAACAAAAAGCTTACATACAAAACCAAGAACTGTAGTATTTTTGGAATACAGTAACCAATCTCGTTCAACTCTCTCTCCATTAGACAGTAAACAAAAACAGTATGAGTTGGAAAAACACCTCTTACTCTACTCTGATGTTGGATATGTGCCATCAGAAACTTTCTGTGGGCCATTTTCACCCATATACTGATTAAATGTGTTGTCCGTTTTGTGTGGTAAAGGCCATTCAGATGGATCTTCTGAATAAAGCCTCGCCTCAACCCTCTCTGCAGCTCTGTGCTCCTCTCCCTCTTCTTCATCATCTGCACCTTTCTGTTCCACATTCTCCTTTGTGGTGATTGACTCGCAATGTCTGCCTGCACTAATTTTCCCAAAAAAGAACACAATGAAAGATGGTCATCAGAAATTCAAACCATATTTAGGTTTTTGTTGCCTACCTAAAATTATTATTCCTACCTGAAGTCATCACTTGTCTCTTCTATCAGTGACCTCATGTCTGCCTCTTTCACACCTTGTCTGTGGCATTGTCCACTAAGTCATATGGTCAAAAAAGCATTTTATATTAGTTGTAAAAATTACAGATCTTAATCCAATTTTTAAAATTAATGTTTAAACATTTCTGCTTGGGATTAAGTTGCAGTTCCTTCACTACCACCCTGTTGCCTTCCCCTGTCTGTCCTGATTCTTCCTCTGTCATCTTCTCTTCTTTGTGTCAATCCTCACAGCTGAATGACATCAATTTTGTGTTAAGCAGCTTTAAAATATACACCAGTTAAAACACAATAAAACAAATCTTTAAATTTAAATGATCTTCTTGTTGGATTACAGTTACTGACTGGACATTGCATCTGATCTGACTTATAAGATACATCACAACACCACTTTAGTGGTATTGAATAAGACATTTAAACTCAAGCGTACCCCTGCCAAATAGGTGTCTAACATTGGTCACCAACCCTTTTGAGTCTAAGGGCTTTAGTGACACTGGACTAACTTTTCTTATACACACATAAACTTGTACAACTCATCTTAAATTAAAGAATCAATAATAATAAATATACATATGAGTGAATAAATTGCATTTTTTCTATTAGGAGTTTCGACGCCCCCTCTAGTGCAGCGCCCCTATGCGTTGCATACCCACTTTTTGCGCCACTGTCTACAGGGAAAGTCCTGAGCCCCGAAGAGAGAGTCTAAAAATGTGCTGCTCCTGCTTCAACCTTCTGACGCACAAAGGACCAGAACAGAATCTAAATTCTGCCTTTAAGAGCCTGTTTTGTTCATTTCTACTATTTAGTTGGTGAAGAAAACGCTGTGTTGTACAAAATTCTTCATACTACCTGCCTCTACATGAAAACATTGCACATATTTTTAGGATTTTAACTGACAGACTAAAACAAAGTAGCACATACTTTGTGTGAGGGATGTAAGTCTAAATTCAAACCCATTTTAACCTCAGAATTAAGTCTTGTTGTTGTGCTTGTACAAAACTCATGTGAATACTTTTTGAACACACTGTAAGATTCTGTTTTAGCTCTTTTCCTCTGAGCAGAAGCTAATCACTTTGGAACCAGACTCTGCTGTCCATCCGCTTTGATTATCCGACTAATCTTTCCGCAAAGATGGGAGATTACCATTTTCCTCCCCCCACCCGGCACAACGCGACTTATTTGTCCACTGTGTGTGTTTGTGTGTGTGTGTGAGACATGTGTTTAAGCAGCCTCGCTCGTTTGCCGTTTAATTGATGGACACTACCATTACGCCACGTGTAGTCCAGATGAGGCCTCTGAGGAGGAAGAGGAGGCGTGAGCTCAGGAAGTGGAGAGGGGAAATGAGGTGAGTCACTTCTTAGTGATGTCCAAGCAGTCTTTTGAAATCGATGCCACCGTTTAGTCATGAGCACTGACTCTGCAAGTATTCAGCAGAGGTTTACTTTCAGAACAACTGCTGGTCATAAAAGAAAAGAAAAAAACAAACAAAGTGTGTGATTAATTATTTCTGTCTTGTTTTTGTTCATTTCTCTTCCTCTCTCTCTGTGACCAAGCCAGGAATCATCCTGGTCTGGCAGACTCGGATCTGTGCTGCCTTCCACCCACCGGGACCTAAAACAGGAAGCACTGGCTGCTAAATGGATGGGATCGTTTCTGTGGCAACAAAGGGAAGTAAAAGCTCCTTGCTGTATCCCCTGTGGCTTATATTCTCCCTCCTAAACTGGAATAGGCTGGAGGAAGGGCACTCATAAAGAAAAGAATGATGAGATAAACTGGGACCTTTTGTTTCTGCTTTCCCTCAGGGCTAAAGAGACAAAACAAGGCAGAGCTATATGGCCGTTATTGATTGATTGATTTTGTAGTTCCCTCAGGACCCTGGCAACTTGATGGACGATTGTTGTGTTCTTTTTACTGTTAAAATGCAATTGTATTTGTTACACTGTATATATGAGGGTGGGTTTTTCTTAGCACCTTGTAGTGTTTCTGTATTTCTTGCAGTGATGAAGTACATTAATTGCAAGTTTTTAATAAAATAAAAAAACATCTCATGAAGCTGAAATTAACCAATAACTTCCTTGCTGCTAAGTGTATTGATACCGAACCAATATGTATTTTAAATAATCCCCATATTGAACCTCATAATAACATAACATTGTATATATCCAGTTTATTTTAAAGTCTTCATCATTTCTGTTGGCATTCTTGTATTTGTTGTGCTAAATTTAGGATATATTTATACTTAAGCTGGATTAATGCCTAAGTATTTAAAATGCAAAGCAATAATATGTTTGAGCAAATTGTGATTTAAGTGAATAAATTACATGATGTTGATGATTTTCCTTTTTTGAATTGTGAGACCCCTGTCCTTATCCACAAGAGGGCGATGTAAATAAATCAAAATCAATCATTTAAAGTTGCCCAATATCACATTTTTTGACTTTCTCTAAAGATGAGATTTATTTTCTACTCCTACAAACTGAGCCCCACTAACTCGCTGACTAATCTCAATGACTAATCAGTTTTACGTTATGAATTTAACTTGTTAAGGAATTAACCAATGAGCCAAGAATCATCAAACTTAATCAAACTGTGATATCCAGTTTTCACTGGAACAGTTTGCAGCAAAATGGGAATCAGCATCTCCTAACAGGGTAGATACCCACAAGGCTCTGTTCTGGTAAAACAAACAAAAAAGACCTGAGCTGAAAGACCAAACTCTCAGTTTGCTGGTTGATACATATTTTTGCATTCATCTTTGGTCACAAGCTTTGTGGAGTGACCTAAAGAAAGACATGACGGATACAAGCAGCTGAGTTTGTCTTTGCAAGGCGTGGCTTCTGCCGTTGAGGTGAATTATTATAATAAATATAATCCCAGAAATAACATTAATATTTGGAAACAATATAATTTGTCATATTTGAAAACACATATTTGTTCAAACAAGAGCTTGGAATATTTGGCCTGACCTTTATTTGCAGTATTGTTTCATATCAGCCACATAAATGGCCTGTTACAGTTCATGCAATGGCGCTTGGTTTGGGTCTTTGTCCAAACTTTGACTCATCCTAGAAAACAAGTCCTCCGGATATTTTCACAAAAGTCTTAGAGAACATCAAGATGTATTTTGTTTTTGGGAGGAAAATGTGAGACTTGTCTCTTTGAGCATTTCCTGTTTTTTAATAATAATAAAAAATGTAACTCTGACTTAAAATAAGGCAGGTCAGGCCTGGGGTTCTTTAGCTCTTATTCTGTTTTTTTTTATTGACCTTCTAAATATCTTTTTAATTGCTAAGCCATTTTTTCATCGCGTAAAAAACACAATTTTAAGAAAATCTTCTTGGACCTTTTTCTTTTTGGCTAAAAACTTTTATCCAAGTGAAAATACTTTTTCAAAGCTCTGTAACCATGATTTCCTTTTTGGCCGTGTAGTTTAATGATGTGATGTCTCTTAATATAGCATCAGAATTCGAGTGAAGCTTGTGAACAGCAGATGTCAGCATGTCTGATTGGTGGATGAAGATCTTCACTATACAGTACTTTATCTCTGTTACGCAGCAGGTAACGATAATGTACATTTATTAAAATTGCCTGACATTTTATGCTGCTTAATAAAGATATATTATATAATTTAATATAAAAGTATGTTTTTTGTTTTGTTTTGTTACTTAAAGACACAAGAAATTGTTTGGAAAAATGTTGGACAATCCATAAGAATGCAGTGCAAGATTGAGTCCAACCAAGATTTTCTGACTTTCAAAAAAGGCATCAATGAGGAGACGAACATTGTCAGTGCAGGAAAATCCACAAAGAGAAGAGTTGTTCTTCAAGGAATCTCAGAAAGAGTCCAGACATATGGAGCGTTCCCCAATTTTGATATTATCATTAAACATTTGACTGGAAATGACACGGGACCATACTGGTGCGTGTATTCAAAGACAGACAAGGCTTTTAATCCGCAAATTGCAAAAGGCCATGGATCTGTGCTGCTGTTTGTGACAGGTGAGTTACCAAAGCTCTGCTAGACTTCTTTTTCTTCAACACTCTCTTGCAATCAACACAGACATTGAAATTGAGGAAAATATTATGCAAACGGGTTAATACATGTAAAATACTGTTCCAAATACCAAAACTTTGAAAACTCTGAGCAGGAACGCTAGCATTGACATTTGGACAACAAACATCTGTCCTGCAAATGACATTAATGAAGTATAGATTTATTAAAATAAAATGAAAATATACTCAGCATATATAACAAATAAAATGTTTTTGTGTTTACACTGATGTGGCACATTTGCAGGTTTCAAAGTTTTTGAAACACTGTCCCATGCAGCGATTATTAATCCGTGTGCATGACGTATGTTTTTTAGCAAGAGCAACTTTACTTTAACCCAGTGCCTTCTTGCTGCAAGTCAACAGTATTACACCTTAGATGTAAGAGATGTAGTGCCCCCTCTAGTGTTTCAAAGCTAAGCTTGCCATGAATTAAACAAAATTTCATTTTATGGGACACATAAACATGTTAATTTCATTCTAAAAGATACAGGATTTTATCGGCTAGGGCTCTGGTTTTAATCAGAGCTTACAAAAGAAGTCAATATTTGCAACAGATAACTGCACAAAAAATGTAAAGTTTGGTTACTCGATGCAGGAGGCCTAACTGTGAGAAACACAGCTAGCACTAAACAGTATGTGGCTAACGATGGAGGATCACGTGTCCCCGTTAAGTTTAATTCTTGGCCACTGTGGGTAAAAAACAAGACCACATTTAGACTGAGGTTTGAGAATTGGAGTGACCCATGTCATTAGTGGTGGTTAACATTTCTTTTAGCCTTTGTCTCTGTTACACATCGGGTGAGGCTATGATAAAATAATGCACGTATTTGTGGCACATAGCAGACCTAGAAATATATAAATAATTCATCCAATTTGGTCATCCTTTCCTGATGTACCGTTTTTGTTTTTTCATTTTTATAGAAAATGAAACAAGTGATTCTCAGAGTATTTGGAGAATCTGTTACCATCCAGTGTAGAAGTGATACTGATCAAGATTTTCTGGAATTGAAAAGAGGCCTTAATGAGGAGACTGTGGTTGTTTCTGTGGACAAGGTCTCCACAAAGAAATGACAGAAAGAGTTCAAACCAATGCAACAGTCTCCTACAATGCCCAGCAAAATCCATCAGTACAAACAGCAGGTGTTTACCAAGGAGTTAAAAGAGAACTGGTGCTTTAATTTGATTAATAGATATCAACTTGATATTTTGAGTATTTTGCATGAGAAGATGTTTTTAAACCCTAATCAAATACAGTAAACTCACTGTATGATAAATAACCGGAGTATTTCTTTGTGATTTTAGGGAAACAGTCATTCAACAGCAGCAATAATGGAAGCACCTCACTGCGATGCACCAAATCTGAACGCGGTTGTGGTGTATGTTCAGATCGCTGTCGTCGTTCTGCTTGGCCTAATGCTGGGTTTTAGCATTTTGGTCTTTGTACATGGATGTCTCAACTGTAATAAATATAGTAAGTGATAGATGATGGCTGTTTAAGATGCAAACATGTGCAATAAAACACATCATCCTTAATTAGTACCTCACAGAAAAAACTGCTTTATTTTTTTACAAATCACTACTAAGTTTTAGTATTTATTAATGTTAAAATTATAGTCATATTTATATCTTACAATCAGAAGGTGGCAGGGGTATCCCTGTTCTAACTCATACTCATGCATGTTTTTTTATATATATTTTTTCATGTTATGTGTTTTTGCAGAACCAAGGCACAAACAGCCGAATGAATAAAACATAAAGATTTTACTAAAAAAAAGTACAAACAAACAAAAAATCTGACAGAATTGGAAAAAAAATTCAAATAAAAGTGGAACTTAATTACTGTGAGCTGGAGGAAAAAGTTTTGTAGACTTAAAAATTGATTATTTCCTAAATCCTCTGGATTTATGATGAATGATGGAACATTACAATCATTATAAAGACAAATACAGAGAAAATAAACATTAAATTTATATTTAGTTCAGTTCTTGAATAGAAATGTAAACCATGTCTACTCTAATACCTGTAAATAAACCGTGTACAACCATTTATCTTCTGAAATCACCCAATAAGAAGAGTTTAGCTGCATTGAGCAATGTCTGAGGTTTGTTAGAAAACAGCAACATGAAAACCAAGATGACAGGTCAGGAATTCAGCTGAGGAGAAGTTTAAGGCATGGTTATAAGATAATATCCTGAGCTTAATTCATCATATAGAGAGAAGTGTGCCCGCTTGCCATTTGTGTGCACATCACAGCTTTTAAAGAAGGTCAGTGCACCCCACGTTGCTCTTTGCTACCGGCAAACCAGGCAACTGTTCAAGGCCCAATATCCACCAGGGGGTCCCAAAGCTGCACGTTCAGTCTCATCTCAAAAAACTTAAAATGTCCTGTTTTCATCTGTAGTTTTCTCTTAGATTTAAAAAAGGATTTTAAATGGTCTGCCAAGATTAACTTTGGCTGCTGTTTAAATCTATTTCAAGGGATATTTATTAGACCAGACTTACACATGGGAGTGCCGTGGAGAGATGACTGGAATGGTTGACAGCTGTGCATTTAACCCAGGAGCGATAAGAGTAAACCCAACAAATGGGATCCAAAAGAAGTTCAAAGGCGCATTATTTTATGTGAAAAATGGAAGAAAAAGAAAAAAAGAAAGAAAAACGGGCAAACGAAGAAGGTCGTGAATTTGTCCTGCTAACTTGGACTTGGGTTTCTTAAACAAACGATTGAACTCAAGTGATAATTTAGATTTAGTAAACAACTAAAAGATATTACAAAAGATATAGAGACTACTCTATTACAGTAACTTTAATCTAATAAGTTACTTTTCACCTCGGTAAGTATGTCACATGAGGATGAACAATTAGTGTTGCCATGGGAATGCCTGTCTAACGAACTGCAGACCTGATTATACAGGAACTGGCAGGGAGGTCTCATAAACGCTCAAAATGTGTATTGTTCATTGAAATCTAATCCCCTGTCAGAGCAGTGGTTGGAGGAACTACCCTCAGATTTAAATACAAACACTATGAGTGGAGATAAAAAAAAAAAAAGCTAAGCTTTAGGCAAAATGTTCAGATGTCTTAAAGCACTTTGAGCCTATTTTTTTACAGATAATCATCAAAGGTAGTTCATCTGTCAGTATTGTCTCACTGCCCATCAGGTTGTTTTCCCCAAAGTCTGCACTATTTAGCCTTTTGTTCAAATATTAATTAATACCCATTATGTTTTAATCAGGCCATGGTACAGCCTTTTTTGAAAAGCCCAAGAAAAAGTCAGTTTACAGCTGCGGGCCCCATTTGAACTCAGTCTGGTTTTAAATCAGCACACAGCACAGAGACTGCACAGTGATATCGTCCTATGTGGGCCTTTAAGGGTCCGGCCTTTAGTGGCCATGTTACGTTAATATGGAATTACGTTTTTTTGACCATGTGAGCAATTTCAGCTTGAAAAAAGCCTCCCTCAATCAGAGTTTGTTGCAAGGCTTAATTTTGGAACCAGCCTTGTTTGCATGACACTGTAAATCAGGGATATGCAACCCTAGACATCCAGAGCTACTGTCCTGCAGGTTTTTAGATGATGGCTTTGTTGGATCAGGGCTGCTTCTCAAACCGGCGGTTTTTAAAGACTAGACTCCTGTTTATATGCTGCCCCTGCATGTCAGTTGTTTTTACTTACAACCTGTTTTACTGCTTCATGGCTGACTTACAGATGTACTACTTAAAAAAATAAATAAAATAGGGACTATATATTTCAGTCTTCCAGAATTAAAGCAAAGACCTTCCTTAAATAAAATAAATAAATAACAACTCTTGGGTCATTGACTTTTAATAAATATATTTTATGTTTTGAACCTTTTATTCCTAACTCTTCAATGCACAATGCAAAATTCAGTTGTTCTTACTGCCAGATGAGAACAAACACATGTCAATGTAATTAAACCAAAATGACATCCTCTGATATAACCCTTTACTCTCAAAACCAATTTAAGCTGCACCTAATTTATTTTAAATTATATTTTCCTTAAAGGATTATCATTCTGCTTTACGTATTTGTTGATAAACCGCCGTAGGATCCATCTGATATGTTGACAATCTCTTAACAGACCAAGTTCTCTGACATCACTACGAGCGCCAACGCTTACGAGGACCAAGAAAGCGTTAAGGCTGAGGATGAGCCCCTAAGTGTCCAAACCCGACTGACACGCTTAACCCTCTCGACCACAGCCTTAATAGTGATTCAAATTAAGCAACTTTGCAAGTCAAGCCAGCCACCAATATCTTAACCTTTAGTTTGCATGCGTGCAAGGTGAGTTTCCGCCATACTTGCAGAAATGGTTGTGTATAACGAAAAAAATAAGAAAGATGATCCCTATGTGTAGCATTAAAAAGTGGAATTGTTGGTTTCCAATATACTATTTAGTTCAGTTTAAAGAACTCTTTATATGAACAGAAATGTGCTGTTAACATTATAGATAAGGCAGACAATCAGAGTCAAGATTTTTCGTATCACTCATGAAAAGAAATTTGAAGTCAAAGACTAGAAATAAGGATTGTGGTGAAGTATAAAGTGAATTTACAGTGTTTTTTTTTTCCTTATTTTTATTTCATGATGTACGGCTTACTCAGTATCACACATTACTACACATAACTAATAAATACTTTACTGAAACATGAATAATCCTGTCTCATTTGTTAACGTGATAAAAAAGAAACCCTACATCAGAGTTTGATCGCTGTTTACTCTACAGGCAGTTCCAGGAGCTCTGTTTACATGATGCCGCTTCGAACTGCAGCACCTTCCTGCACCACGCATTGTGACACATTGGTGTTTGCTGCGTTTAAGCTGCTTCATAGAGATGCAGCGAAGTTGTGAGAGATTATTTAGATCCATTTACCTTTGCTTGTTGTAACTGCCCAACCGTACAGATGAAGCAACTTTATTTCCAAAATTATTATGTTGTCTGAGAGCAAACAATGTTTTCGTTTTACTAATAAAATTGTGAAGCAACAACATATGTTGGTTCTGATATTCTACATTCAACATAAGTGTTTTCATGTAGTCCTCAGACAAATGTAGTACAGCACAAGAAATTGAGTCATTTTTGCTCTGTTACCACATGAGGGAGGAGTTTTCTTCTCTTCAGGGGTTCCTAAAGCGAATCATGTAATACTGTATGTCCTTTTTAACCAAATACATCACAAGAGCGTAGGGTGAACATGGTAAAATTGCCCAACCAGTCTACTTTTACTCTTGTATTTAAATATCATAAATAGTAATCCTATTGGTACACTATTATGGATTGGGACATAACATGTCACTACTTGCCTGGAAAATGCATATGAATTTTGCAAAAGAGAATGATTTAATTTTAACTTCCTGTCAGGAAATGGATGTGTTCTGGCTGTTTTTGATGTTGTTCTCCCTCTTCTCTCCATCAGGGGCGTTCTGGAGGATGCCTTCAGACTGGAGCTGCTGAGCTGGTACAGGTGCTTCCAATCCTGCTGATTAGTGCTGTGGAGTACAAGAAGAGCCTGTCTGCAGTCGTTCAGTGTCTGGTTGTTACCCTAGCATGGTATCTCCTAGGGTCTCTGTGTTGTCCTTGTATCCCTGTTGTCCCTAGTAATATTTTTTTGTGTGTGCAACCCAGGCGCACTCCCGGTTGGATTCCCTTGCTCTCTGAGAAACCATACAAGTCAAGCACAAGAAAGGAAAGGGAATCACCTGAGAACTCAGAAACCAGACTGTAGCCATCCTTTCTTTTCCACTAACCTCTCAAAGAGTGCCTGCGTTACCTGTCCGCTCCAGCATCCATCACCACAACATCGAACACAAGTGAACGCCCCTAACTAAAACAACAATTCCACATACCAGGACCCTCCAGATACCAATCATCTCTTCCTGGCAGTAAAAGATCTCTCCTCAAGAAAGCAACCCTTCCATAACCTTTTCCACTTACCTGGAATATCTAGTCCACTTCCTTGGGTCCCCGTGTCCTGCGAGAAGTAGCAATCAATTCAAAATACATCACCTCCTTTAGAAACAATGTGTCTGCAGCATAATACTATCCCCTTCAATTAGAATAGGAAAGCTAATCCGAGAAGATCGAAAGCTGGATGAAGATGTAAACACAGCGCAATCTTTAGAGGATGAAAAGAGCTGATGCTCACAGATGCTTTCCTCCCAATCTATCACATCTTGGTTTACTTTGGGCAGTAAAATGTGCAAAACCTATCTATAATATCCATATATCTGTTTCCCATGGTAAAATTGTGATCATGAAATATATTAAAGATACTCTGTGATAAATCTTAAACTAAATCTGCACTAACTATCCAAACTCAGTGCAAGACGAAGATTGAGTTTGGAAATACGTTGTCAACATATTGTGTCAAATGTAGCAGAAACATTGGGAGCGATTAAAAAGAAAAAAGAAGGAAAGATCAGGATCTGAAATAAAAACAACTTCCAACAAAAACATGACCCAGACTAACAACCTTTGGAGTCCAGCACTTCACAAACAGTTGGCTCACCACAACAAATGCCAGACTAGCCTCCAGCCACTGAAGCAGGTGCTCGAAGTGATCAACATGAATCCTGTTCATTCTGCAGCTTACAAAGCAGTAGGTGTTGGGTTTGGGTCGGCTTCACAGCAGCAAGACTCCCTCCAGCTGATGATCCCGTTCTCAATCTTTTTTTGTAATGCAGCCTATTTTTATGAAACTGTCCTATATTAAAAAACAAAACAAAACAAAAAAAAAACTTTTGATTCACACGGCCTCCGTCCCTCATTCATCTAATCCACTGTTGTAGTGAGTGTGATTCCGTCTTTTGGTAAATTTAGCTTAACTATTTATTTATTATATAATATAATCCCAAAGTTCAATTATAGGTTTAAACTCATTTTGATTAACTATAATCCCTGTTTTGCCAACTCTCATAATCTTCAACAGATGTCATAGCTGAAAAGTGCCCAAAATTTAAGTTTATGTCTGTCGGTGTGGTTTTCAGTCTTGGATGCTAGTGTGGCACAACCCACTAGATCTCCTAACATGTAAATTGTTATAAAACGAAACACAAACTTACTCTATCTGTTCGTTTCACTCAACAAATAAGGGCTTTGCTCTGTTGCTGCTGTTCAGAAGGCAGCTTCATTACCAAGGGAAGTTCATTATGTTGTCTTGCACTAAAAACAAAAAAAAAACATGCAGCACTCTCACTTCCTATACCAGATGCTTGTCAAACACAGTCCTAAATAAGATTGACTTGAAAGGGAGTGACGCCCACATCAAACTCATTTTATATAGGTCGAGTGTTACCGTTAGCTGTCAGGTTGCGATGTGGTTGAAAACATTTCTGACTCCGGCATCATTATTGGACTGAAGTTTGCGAGTGGCAGCTGTGAGCATGTCTGCTGTCTGGGTGAAAATCTCCACCTTCCTTTGTCTCTGCTACACAGCAGGTGAGACTCGTGTAAAAGCGTGTCGGATGACATTCGTGTTTAAAATAATGTGATGGTGTAATACAACTCTGCCCTCTTGTCTTTATTGTGCAGAGATGAGCGCAGTCGTTTGGAGAAAAGTTGGACAATCCATTACAATTCAGTGCGGAAATACGACCGAGCCAAAGTATCTGAATTTAAAAGTGGGCATCAATGAGGAGAAAACCATTTACACTTCAGAAAACTCAGGAAAAGAAACCTTTAATCAAGAATTTCAAGAAAGAGTTCAGACCCATGGAAAATTTCCCAAAAAGGATATTCTCATTAAAAACTTGCAAAAAAATGACACAGGAGCTTACTGGTGTGTGTATACAAAAGTTGATGTTGGATATAAGTTACACGACAGTAAAGGTCAAGGATCTCTGCTGCTGGTAGTGACTGGTGAGTATACTCACTAGTCCATTTAAGTTAACACTTTAAAAATAGGACCAGGTAAGGATTGTGATATAAGAAACATTACTAGTTAGTTTTTTACATGTTTTCTGTGGAAAGTTCAAACCCTCTGATGACAAGATCAACACAGAGGCAAAAATAATCTACTATACAAAAAGAGCTTTGATTGAAACCTTACTGTATAGGAAAAAATAATAATATATGTTTGTGGATTTTATGACAAACAAGAGGCATCAAGGGGAACAGCACCGTCAACTAAACCAGAGGCAAAATGTGAGGAACCAAGCATGACGGTCGTGGTGTATATTGCCATTGCTGTTGCCGTCTGGCTCATCGCAATGCTGGGATTCATGTTGTGGGTCATGCGAAAGGTAAAAATCTATGTCGTTTTCGTCTTCATTTCAGTGTTTGGGTTTGACAGTTCAGTGCGTCTCTCTCTCTCTCTCTCTCTCTCTGTCTGACTCACAACTGCTGTTTATTTTTTGGGGGGATGTTCCAGGATCAACCAGACTGGCTGCAAGTGTCACTTATACACACGTCAAACTTGCCATTGTTCATGCATTTTTTCCTTATAATTATTTTTCTCTACGTAGCAGTCTGTTACAAGAACTAAAAATGAATGAACACGTCTTTTTCAATGCCTAGCTAACATGAATTTAAAGGCATTAGCTGCATTGATCAGACAAATACCAATAAGGTTAAGTTTTATGTGTCCAGCCAGATGTTTTGAATGCTTACAATTTTTAGGTTGCTAATACTTCTAAGGAACACAACCCTTAAACCTAACAGCAAATGGAGGTTTCCACCTCTGTTTGTTAAAAAAAAGAGTTGTTCTAATAATACTGAATATCTTCACGGCTCTTTTAAGAAAGATTGACAAAATTGGCACAGTTTAAAAGAAGCTTACCATATACAATTTAAATGTAAAAACAAAACAACGTATATATATAGCACTTTTAAAGACATGAACAAAACAAAATAAAAAAACAAACACGGCTCCAAAATGCACACATTTAAATATAGTTGTGTCCTTTAAAACGCAGCGAAAGATTAAGTTTGTTATACTCAAGGAGATTAAGACCGTTTGTTCCAAATCCAGACACCCCCAAAGCACTTCGCACTATAATCAGTCCATCACTTATTCCCACACACATTCACAGTTTGAAGCCCTGATGCCAAATCACAAAACCTCAGGCTACAAAGTACAAGCAGGATCTTACACAGTGAACACTAAAGAGGATAAAAAAACTGAAACTAGACAAGAGTTAATGTAATGTACAAAAACATGACTTAATCAATAATAAAAATGGGAATTAATTACAACAGCAAGTTATATATATAACATAAAAAAGGAATAGAAAATTTTAAAACACGATAGATTTCAAATACGCAAAAATAAACACAAACAAAATCGATTTAAATGTAAAGCTGTAGTCAAACTGTATCCCAAGTTTTATTGATTTTCAAATACAGGAAAGTTTTTTTTTTTTTTTACACCATCAAATTGTTTGGCCTCTCTAAGCATGCGACATGGAAACCAGGAGAAGCTTCAAGGAAATCTATATTTAAACATCCTCTGCATTGCACTGATAACAATCTTTCACAATGAAAAAAGACACAGCAGAATGGAAACGTTGGGGCCCCCGTAAGCGGCTTTGATGTACACCACATGTTAGTGATGCAGTTTATTCTGTAATATGCGGCAGCAACAGAAAACAATATGTCTAAAACTATATAAAAGGATACTTGTTCCTATGAAATTATATTAAACTTATCATAAATTTTATGTGGCTTTGTAGCTTTGTACATTTAATGAATACAGAATCAAGAATCAGTTTATTTATATACCGCCAATTTACAACAAATGTCGTCTAAAAGCACTTTACAAGAAAATCAATTAAGATCAAAGATACATCATAAGCAAATCAATTTGAAAAAGTTTCCAATCTAAGGAACCCCAGCAGATTGCATCGAGTCATTGACTTGCAGCATTCACTCCTTTGGAATCAGCAGACCAAAACAATGGCTTGTCATGTCGTTGACTTTACAGCAATCCCTCATACTGAGCATGCATGTAGCGACAGTGGAGAGGAAAAACTCCCCTTTAACAGGAGGAAACCTCCAGCAGAACCAGGCTCAGTACAAGCAGCCATCTGCCATGACCGACTGGGGGTTTGAAAAGACAGAAAATGTTCTCATCCAGGAAGTTGTTTCAGCTAACAGAACGTCAGACCAGGTGTGGTTACTATGGAGAGAAGAACATTAAGAGAAAACAAAAGGTTAAAAGGTTGAAATAACGGTAACTAAGCAGATTGGACAAAGGAATAAAGTAGCAGAGAGAAGTGGTCAGATTCTCCCCCAGCAGTCTAAGCCTATAGCAGCATAACTATAGAAAAACTTAAATACCCTAACCCTATAGAGTGAGACATGAAGAAGTTAGAGCAAAGGAGAACCGTCTGTCAGTTCCTCCCCCAACTGGATTAGGCTGTCTTCTCTACCTCTTCCTAACTATAAACTTTACCAAACAGGAAGGTTTTAAGCCTATATTTTGAAACTAGACAGGGTGTCTGCCTCACGGACTAAAGCTGGAAACTGGTTCCACAGGAGAGGAGCCTGATAACCTGCAGTCTGAGAGCAAAGTGCTCTGTTAGGGAGATAAGGAGTGATCAGATCTCTGATATACGATGGAGCTTGTTTAGTGAGGACTTTATAAGTCAAAAGAAGAATCTTAAAATCTATTCTAAGTTTGTCAGGGAGCCAATGAAGGGAAGCTAAAATATGGGAAATATGATCTCTCTTTTTAAGTTTCATCAGAACTCTTGCTGCAGCATTTTGGACCAACTGTAGACTTTTAATTGCATTTTGTAAACTTCTTGCTAATAAAGAGTTACAATAGTCAAATCTTGAAGTAACAAATGCATGGACTAGTTTTTCAGCATCTGTCCTAGAGAGAATATTTATAATTTTTGCTATGTTCCTAAGGTGAAAGAAGGAAATCTTACAGACCTGTTTTATATGGGACTTGAAAGACATTTCCAGATCAAAAATAACACCAAGGTTCTTTATATTACATCACCAAATGCCAACCTGATGCTATCCAGGTCAAGTGGCTGACTAAACAATTTATTTTTTAGAGGTTCTGGTCTGAAGATAACAACTTCTGTCTTTTGTTCAAGAGCACAAAGTTTAAAGTCTTCCACATTTTTATGTTATCTAGACATGCCTGTAATCTACCAAACTGACTGGATTCATCAGGATTTATAGATAAATACAGTTATGTTTCATCAGCATAACAGTGGAAATTAACACCATGCTGTCTGATGATTTTACCAATAGGGAGCATGTATATAGTAAATAGAATAAGGCCAAGTACAGAACCCTGTGGTACTCCACAAGTAACCTTACAACGCGGAGAAGATTTGTCATTTAGATAAACAAACTGGGATCTATTAGACAAATACGATTAAAACGTAAAAAGTGCTGTTCCCTTGATCCCCACAGTGTGTTCGAGCCTTTCTATGAGGATATTGTGATTGACTGTGTCAAAAGCAGCACTGAGATCTAACAGAACTAGAATAGACACGAGTCCATTTTCTGAGGCCATGAGCATATCATTTGTGACTTTAAGGAGAGCTGTCTCAGTGCTATGATGAACCTGACTGAAATTCTTCAAATAGGGCATTATTCCTCAAATGCTCTCTCAGTTGATTAGCAACAATTTTTTCAAGGATTTTAGATAAAAAAGGAAGATTAGATATTGTTCTGTAATTTATTAAGGCTTCTTGATCAAGAGAAGGTTTCTTAAGTAAGGGTTTTATTACAGCTACCTTAAGAGCCTCTGGTACATAACCATTCACTTCACAAATTAATCATATCCAAAATGCGGGTAAAAATAAACTACTTCTTTAAACAATTTTGTCGGGATTGGATCCAACATACAAGTTGAAGGCTTAGATGAAGAAAATATTTTTGAAAGCTCAGAAGGCTCAACTGGAGCAAAACACTTCAAACAGAGATCAGGCTCCAGAGCCACATTCAGTGGCTCATCGCTTACTGAGGTAGTAGTTCCGTTTGGTAGGATGCCATCAATTTTAGTTTTAATAGATTCAATTTGATCAATAAAGAATTCCATAAAGTCATTACAGCTAAGAGTTGGAAGAATGGAAGATATAACAGTTTTCATTTCTCGTCAGCAACTGTATTAAAAAGAAACTTAGGATTTTTCTTATTCTCCTCTATTAATAATGTAAAATATGCAGATCTAGCTTGGCGCAGGGTCCTTTTATACAGAAAAGCACGCTGTTTTTCCAGGATAAATAGGCCTCCTCTAAAAGCTAAAACCACCATTTCTTCTCCAATTTCCTGGTGTTTCCCTTCAAGGTACGAAGTTCTGAATTAAACCAGGGGGCCAACATCCTATGAGTAATCACTTTCCTTTTTATGGGGGCTACGTTGTCTAATGTTGTATGCAATGAGGAAGTAAAACTATGAACAACAGCATCAAACTTTGTATGGTATGAAATTAATCTGTTGCCCTCCATTGCTTTTCTCTGAAATACTGAAGAAATTAGAGGTGGAATGGAATCTTTAAAGGCTGTAACAGCCTTGTCTGATAGACACCTACTATAAACACATTTTCTTTAAGATTTTAAGTACTCGGTGAAAAAGAACTCAAAAGTTATCAAAAAAAGGGTCATAAAGGAGAGGGTTATGAGGCAGTACTGTAACTTTTTCACACTCAATGCCATAAGTCAGCACAAGGTCTAAAGTGTGACCAAGAGAGTGGGTAGGTGTTTGGATTTTTTGAGTGAAGCCAATTGAGTCTAAAATGGCAGTAAAGGCTACATTTAGGCTGTCAATTTTGGTGTCAACATGTATGTTAAAATCTCCCACTATAATGATTTTATCAGTGTTTAACAATTGTTCAGATAAAGAATCTGAGATCTGATCTATAAATTCACAGTAAGGACCTGGCGGACGATACAAAATAACAAACAGAAGTGGTTTAATTCTTTTAGAGGTTGGATGAGGAAGGCTAAGGGTTAAATGTTCAAAAGAACTATATAACTATTAGTTGGCCTGGGATTAATTAATAAATCTGATTGAAAAATGCTTCCTACTCCTCCACCTCTCCCTGTAAGTTTGAATAATCAGAGGGAGTTGATTCGTTGATACTAACATAATCCTCTTGCACAATTATTTAAGATGTATTGTTTTAAACTTCTCCAGGTTGTTTTTGGCTTGAAAATTTTTTCAATGCACAAAGATGTTGCTTCAGTTGTTTAAATAGCTTAATCTCTCTTAATCTATTGAAAAACATTATTATTTTTTTTATTTATTTTTTTTACAACTCTTGTATTTGGTTTCAAACTTATTTCCATTCAATGATGTGTAATATTAACTTGACATTCACTCGCTGACTGTCCTTCGTTACCAGACCAAGACCTCATACGACACGGTGAATGCGAGGGGTTTTGCCAGCAATGATGTTTATGAGGACATGCGAGGAACAATAAGACGCTGAGGAACTTACACTGCAATATGCTGACATGCACGAAACTCTCGATACCACAAGGGCAGAAGCGATGCGTGCGATAACCTTCTCAAAGAGACGCACTCTTCAGAAAAACAAGTGCATGTGTTTTGACTATGTATACAACTACATAGACGGAGCGGATCATACAGCTGTAACTTGTAAATTTTGTTTCAATAGGGCTTTTTTTTTTCTAGAAAACGTTTGTATTTTTATTTTATGCATGTATTTAAGCATTTTCAAAAAAAAAAAACTCATGTATGAAATTTTCTCTGATTTTGTAGGATATCTTTAGGAAAAATCATGTCCTATCAGCAAAGATGACTCCTTACAAAACCTTTTAAAAACATATAAATGTTTGGAATCAGCTTGCTGTTTTCTCAAACTATGATGACTACAATGATATTTTCCTGGACCGTGCAAATCGTTTAATTTTTTTCAGTTGTAAAATAATTTTTTTTGTGTAAGAAATTAAAAAGACAGACTTTTATTAGAGGGATCATTCTGTTGAATGGCAAAGCCAAAGTTAAGGTGTTGTTTTCAAGCTTCGACTGTATAAAGGCTTGTTTAAACTGTTATGATCAAAACATATTTGTAGTAAGTAGTTGAACTATACGACAAAACACTCTTTAAAAAGATAAACTCATCCAATAAGAAACTCTACTTCAATCAGATTTCTGAAGTTTTAATAATAAATGTAACATAGTGAAAATCCACATAGAAATGTGTGTAATAAATTTGATTATCTTGTTATTGTTCAAGCATTCTGTTGATGAATCGTTGTTTTAACAGAAACTAAGTATATAAAATGTCTAACTTTATTTCAGTGCTAGGTGGCACACCAAACTACACATGTAATACAATTGTTTGTATTTTTAATAAGAATCATTAAAGCAATCCCTCATACTGAGCATGCATGTAGCGACAGTTTCTTTAACAGAAAGAAGCCTCCAGCAGAACCTGGCTCAGCACAACAACCCTGACAGACTGGAGGTTTGAAGAGACAGAAGGCAGAAATAGATGAAGAGGACATTGAAAAGCATAACAGCATGCGGATGGAGAATGTTGAGCTGCTGGCAGCAGCACCAGCTGATGGTCTCGTCCAGGAAGGCATCACAGCTAACAAAACGCCAAACCACGAGTAACTTCTATTGGGAATACTTGAGAGAAAATTGAAAGCTAACAGTTGAAATAACAGAAAATAAAGCACATTGGACAAGTCAATTAGTTTTTATTGTCAACACTGCATATGTACAGGACATACAGACATTGAAATTGCTTTACCATCCTCACTATGTTACAGGAGAAAACATAAAAGAAAAACAATATAAAACAATATATAAGCAAAGTAAAACAATATTAAATTGTAATATAAAGAAGACATACGTGACACAATAGACAAGACAGTGGTGAAGGAAAGAATGTAAATGACATTGCCAGTATGACAGAAGATGTATATATTAAGCCTGGTAACCAAAAGTTTACTTGTGCATGCAGTTCTTGAGTGAATATAACAGTGTAGACGTGAGCTGTGGGCAGCAGCAAGCTAGTTGAGCAGAAGAAAAATAGAAAGTGGCATAATGAGAAGTGGTCAGATTGTCCTTGTGCAGCCTAAGCCTATGAATTAACCTTTAGAGGGAGACATGACAGAAGTAGAGCAAAGGAGAACCGTTTTTCTAGACTGAATTCGTTTTCCAAATGGAGGTTTAAGGCCTAACATTAAAAACAAACAGGGTGTCTGCCTCACTGACTAAAGCTGGAAGCTGGTTCCACAGAAGAGGAGCCTGATAACTAAAAGATCTGCCTCCCATTCTGCTGTTAGAGATTCTAGGAACCACCAGTAAAGCTGCAGTCTGGGAGTGACGTGCTCTGTTAGGGATGCATACAGAAATCAGATCTCTGCTGTATTATAGACCTTAATTATTGAGATTCAGAATAAGAGAAATGTATAAATTTTTTGGTATTTTTAATGCTTTGCGGTTGTATCTGGACAGAATGTCAGGTTCGCCCTCCAGGCAGATAGCGGTCTCTTTGCCCCCACAACAAAAGGCTCAGTAATTGTGAAGATGAAAGCATCAGGTTTTACAGTACGTGTGGGCAGAGTTAGAAGAAGTAGTGGGTGATTTGTCTCCAAATCTCACATCTACAGGTACAAAACACAATCCACTCTAGAAATGACTACAGTGCCGTGTTCTGTGTGGATTTGTTTTTACAAGAGATATTTGAGGTCGGAGTGACTAACAGAATGATGAGATGCTCCTGCCGATGAAATTAAAGACCAATATTAAGCGAGCCAAAAAGAAAAAAAGCACGATAATTTATTAATACTGCCAGCCAAAGCTAGTTCATGTATTCTCCTAAGCAAACAGTTGGTCTTCAGATATTATAAATGTCCATTTGATCTTAGGTAAAGGGAAAAAAAAAATGCTTGCAAAGTGTGTGGAAGTTGGATGTTTACTTATGCGGCAGGTTTGTGGTCACAGGGCCTTATTTTTTTCAAGACGATGCTCATAAGGGACACTGAAGTGTGAAACGTGTCTTCCTGTGCATTTGTAGGAGAAAAGTCAGAGACGAGTTGTGCATGTACGCTGCTGAGGCTTTGTGTCAGGGGTAGCTTAAGCGGCACCACGTCCAGACAGAGGTGGAAACAACAAATCAGCACCGCGAAGTAAAGCGAGGCCCGGAAACTGAGACCACTGTTCCGAGAAACGCAGCTTAAGCACAATTGCTGGAGTTATGTCATCATGGCCCCAACATCGTTGTTTTATTATTTTTCTTATCCGAACTTAACTTTATGCACTTTTATGTTTGTGTATTCATTTTTAACAAAGTCTCAAATGTTGAAGCACCTGCGGCAGGTTTTCTAAAAATGTGTCACAGCCTTATGACAAGAAATAACATGAAGCAACTGCGTTAGATGGTTGACACACAAAATACTGTATAGCAGATGCAGATAAACAGGGGATGAGCTGCTGTGACAAAAATCTTGACGGAAACCGAATAAAACCTCTACATACCTACAGAAGGCAGCTTCGAAGAAACAAAAAACAACAAAAAAAAAACCTCCACATCATATATATATTATCTGCTTAAAATGTAAGAGAACAGTGGAAACTTATTCGTACATGTAGGTGGTTTCAGAGATGTGGGCAATTCGGTTTGGATGTTACTAAATCTTAGCACATAAACGCCCTGCTTTCTCTGGGCAAAGTGTACCTGGCAGAAACAGAATTTAGTTGGGATATCATATATATAAGAATCAGACTCAGAATCAGGCTTTATTGGCCAAGTATGCTCACACATACAAGGAATTTGTTTTCGGTTACACAGATGCTTGCACAGTAAAGAAAACATTTGTAACATTTAGGGTGTGTAATTTATATATATATATATATATTTTTATATATATATATATATATATATATATATATATATATATATATATATATATATATATATATATATATATATCTTCACATCTCTCTTGCGCAACGGTACCAGTGGCAATGATCTGGCCACTCAAGGATGATGCTCTCACCTGACAATTGGTGGAGTAATTTCAGTGATGCTTTCCTCATCTAAAAAATGAGGTCAATGGATCTTAGTCATGTCTACTTCTGCTTAAAACTATTTGTCATAGGTGTCAGATAGAAGGAGGAACCTAGTTGTTGTTTTGCAGGTTGCCCTCTGGGGGTCGGCTCAGTCCTTTCATCCTGGCGGGAGCGCGCTGAAAGCCTGTGCCTCGCACAGGCGTTCAGCAGCAGTATAAGAGGAGTGGTGGATCAGCTTCACATCGCCTGAGTGTTTCTTACTACTAGTAACGTTATCTCTTGTGCCAAACTAGTCTTGTGCAGACTAAGCTCTTCAAGTTTAAAACTTCCTCATTGAACCTTTTTCTCGTTGCATCAAGTTGATGTTTTTTTGTGCTCGTTATCTCCCCGTGCTCATACTCCACTGTGCTCTTCCTCAGGTCAGACCGAAGAACCTCTCAGTGGTTCATCGCTTTCTGGATCCCGGCTCAGTTCGCCACACTGGTTCACCCTCCTCAGGTTCAGCTCGGACTGCTCGCTCTTGCTCCTGCCATCTGCCTCCCGCAAGATTTCCCCCCCGGACAGCCTACCTTCTGGCCAGCAGCAGGTACTCCTCCTCTCTTCCGGCTCTCCCCGGCTGGCGTAATCACCTCCACCCCAAGTAAGACGGAGACACAAAAATAATCGTTCAGTTTCCCTGCCGAGAAGCTCAACCTGGTTGCACCCAACAGAAGCTACCGGTCTTCCTTGTTGCTCCAAGCCGTTCCAGTTCCCATCTACACCAAACTGTTCAATAAAATCTGTTTACCTGATCTCCTGAGAGTTCTCTTTTATGTGGGTCAGATCGCTAAATAATATGACAACAGGTTTTCAAAACAAGAATTAAGTTTTCTATTAAAAAAGAAATTCACATTGGGTCATAAGAATGGTAATTTTAAAGTGAGTTTAATTTTTGTCTAGTCTGATTAGAGCACATTTTTAAAGTTTGTCTATCCAGATTAAGGGAGTTGCTGCTCTCTAATTTTCACACAGGATTCCCAGCAGCTCCTCCGGAATCACCACTAGAATTTTTATTTAATTTTTTATGTTTTTTGACTAATTATCTGTCTATTGCTGTTTTGGTCCAACCAGTCAGTTGTTCTCCCAACCTTTACAATTGAGGACTACTGTTATCACCATAATCTGAGTGCCACTAGATAAAACTTTGTTGTTGCAAGATTATATCATTTGGAAAGATTTGGCAGGACAATTTATAAGACAGTAAATGATTGGGAACTATTTTTTTGCAAAGCCTACCGGTTGCAAGAAAGCAGTTGTTCGGGCCCCTGTGAATATTTGGACTTCATAATAATATTTGGTCTTATAGCAAAGGGCAAACTGGAACATCAAATCAACATTTCTCGCGTTTGATTGCACCGGTCAACCCACGCAGCAACCACAGGAGGTCTCTGCTGGGTGTGCTGCAGGCAGGATGTCAGTCTGTGCATGACTAAAGCTAAGCTGGTTTGACATTTGAAAATTAGGAAAAGAGCAAAGGTCACTGACAACGCTGAATGCTTCATCTACCTGCAACACGTGGCTGCAACCAGGACTCAAAGTTTAGAGTCCAAACAATACCATTGCCCACACTCCCACAGCAAACACAGGGTAGCTGTGTGTATGTCGATGAAAACTGCCGGATTTCCAAGATTAGCAATCCAATAATCCACGCCAAATAACCCTCTGTGCACACAGGTAAAATAGCACCCTGTTCCTTCTACTCTGATAGGCCGAATAACCCCACAGTTACTGTAAACCACTCCCGCTCCAGGGATAGGCTGTGCTTAGAGCGCAGGTAGGATTATCTGAATATCCAGCTCTAACGCGCACTTACACGCCGTCTCCTCGCGTGGATCCAGGTGGGAATAAAGCAGTGGGCGCAGTTTTTAAGGAAGCTGGGAAGATAAGAGCGGAGGCTGGAGGTTGATCTCTCCAGAGGTGAAGCAGGAGGAAGCAGAGACGTACGGAGAGGAGAGGATCAGTCTGGGGAAAGTCACGGATGCAAAACAAACTTTGTGTTTTTATTAAAATATTGAGAAGAGGAAAAACAGATCTGCAGCCATGAAGAAATCCTCATATCCAGGTGAGAGAGCTGAACTGCTCCTTATCTTTCACCTGGGGATAAAATATATATATCTGTAAGATTATTAATAATAATGTTATGGTAGATGTCCTTAGCTTAGGTACCCTCTTTCTTTAGTCAACTTAGATCAACTCATTTATAATAAAAAAAAAAACAGTTCTGCAAAAGGCCCAACCCTGCGTGGAGTTCGTGGGTCTGGTTTTATGATCTATTTCATGACTTCCCTTATAAAGTGGCACAAACAGGTTGTGACATCATGACAGAAGAGTTGGGGTCCCCCTTATCTCTGGATCAGATCCAAGCAAGCATAAGGTTTTTGTTTTGTCAATGTCTGCATCTAAATGAGCTAAATACAAACATCAATCGTTAATTTAGAAGAAAAAAGTAGTTACGTGAGTGTAAATAGAGTTATATGTACCCTAAAACCCTCATTTAATTAACAGAGAGGATGGGTGAAAAAAAGAGGTTGAGAAAGAAATGAGACGATCTGCATTCATCAATGAAGCATTAACAGTAAAGACAAGAGTTTATCAAGAAACTTGTCATCTGGCTGCATTTGGGTCTCAAGCAAGGAACAATAAGATGACAAAAGAGGTTCTTGTGTTAGATTGGGCCAGAGTAAGTCAAACAAAAATGTCACAAATCAATATATGTTTATTACGATTTACAACATCTTTGATTCAAGATAATTATCATCTGTGAAAGCAGGGCTGATACTTTCATAGTGTGCTTTTTTTGTTGTTGTTGGATTTGGCTAAGAAAACTCCAGAGAGTAACAATTAAGGGTGGACTGGACAAGTATGTGTCACAGGTGAAATGTAGGTATTTTATTTTGTGAAGGAAAGCAGCAGAGGGGAGAAATATTACACAATAAAGTAAGAAGCACAGTGGTGGTAATATCATAGTGTGGATATGTTTTTGCTTAGAATAATTCACCCTTAACATTAATATTTGATTCAAAGAAATAAAAAAGATAATGTCGTCTGTATGTAAACTATCAACTTAAAAACAGAATGATTAAAGAAGTTGTAAACTGCAAATCTACAAAACACTTATTATGTACAGATCTGTAGTAACTGGTTTGTTTAAAGATAGCTAAGAGAAAAAATATGTTTATTCAAAACATTTATCTATCTTACTTTTTGTAATCCCTTTATACTTTCCTGCTAGTTTTTGTTTTTAGGTAACCACATTCATGACTATCTTAAAATGCAGCCGATTTTTTTGTTTTGTTTACATCATCTCCTGCTTTTGTCTTTCTTTCGCTGGTACTGCTTCATTCTTTCACTTTCTGCTGCTGCAGCCTGCCAGCTATATAAATTATATCTGCATTCAGAGCTCAGAAGGCCTCTTGTTCTCTTTCACTTTCTCTCTGAGCTGCGACATGGGCCACAGCCCGCAGAAGGCCAGCTTTTCCCGGCTCTTCCCGGAGTCGTTAGTTGCAATGGAGTGTCTGACAGTTTTCCATTGGAGCCAAGCACATGTTGGGTCATGCTGCTTCGCCTCCTCCTCCTCCTGTGTATGTGTGTATATGTTTGTGTGTGTGTGAGAGAGAGAGAGTCTGAAGTTGTCTTATTCTTTGTCAGAGGCTCCACTTACACAATGCTAAGTACAAATTGGGTTTGTTGTTTGCGTGTGTTGTGAAAGGTCCAGTCTGTAGGGATATAAGTGGGATGCAGAGGCGTGACGTTCGCAGAGGGAGTCTGACATGTACATGGGCACATGTATGTTTCTTTATTGGATGAATAAGAAAAAAAAGGTCTCTCACAGGCAAGAAGTTTTAAAGCTTGTCCTATGAATATTCGGTCGTAAAAATGGGAGTGGAATATGATGTTTAGTGTTGGTTGTGTTTAGCGTGAATATCAACATTCAGTCATGCAAACTCTTGTACTTGGGGAGCCGATCCTTGCATCGTACACCACTCCCTTAAGTTGTCCGGATCAATGAGTAACCTCTATGAACACAAAAACACGTAGAGTCATTTTTTCTTTCCTAGTACACCCCTCCTGGTATGTGCGTTCAAGTCCCACGCAGAACAAAAGCAAGTGTTTGCTCTGAAACAACTCCTACCTGTGTGACATATGTACTCCATGCTGCATTATGGCTTTTAGCCAGTTCATACCGGAGGGCGAGCGTGGCTTTGATTTAAAGCCTGAAGCAATTGTTAATTGGTAACTTGAGAGTCGAGCTATAAACTGTGTTGAGACATATTTGCCCTGTCATCTAGCAGAGCATGCCGAGAATGGTCTAACCATCAATTTGAAAGCTACAAGACTCTGAATAATAGACTAATAAGCTATTTGAACATGTGGACATGCATGCACAGTGCTGCGGTTTGATCTTGGATGCGACTGTTTTTGCCCTGTATAGGTTTAAGTTTGGGAAAACTTTGGGGAAACAGCAGGGAGGCTATAAGGCGAAACACCTGATCACATAAATACGGGTTGATGAAAGAGGAAAAGGTCTGCATTTTTGGGTAATAGATAAAGACCTCCACGTGTGTGGATTTATGATACAAATCTGTAGAAGGTGTTTTTATGTTGCCTTTCTAAAAACAAATAAATAAATCCATCCGTCCAACAGTCCAGAGCCGTTAAAAAAAACTATTTAGAAATCTTCCATGACTTTTTGACCAAATTGTTGACAAGAAATGTTGATTTAGAAGATAATATTACTGGTACGTTTTTTAAATTTGTGTTATTGATTCACCAAAAAAAAAAAAGGAGAAGACAAACAGCTAAAACCTCCATTTATTATTGTATCTGTATTAAAAAAAAACACACTTTTAAGTTCTTTATCATTTAAATTTTTTTTTATAGTAATATATAATAATAGCCATTGTGGAAACTCCCAAGAGTCAAGAATGAAGCTGCAGACGCTTGGCCTATACATTAACTTGTGGTCATCAGACTACCGCAGCGCTAGATATGAGCAACCATCTTTATTCTACTTTTTTTTAAAAAGGTCTTGATTTAAAACTTCTAAGGGAAACTAAGGTAGTGAGACAAAAGCCACACAGGTACAGGAATATGCAAACCGTTTAACTGTGAAATCTCACATAAAGGTTTTGGAAGTAAATTAGCGCATGAGCTTTCTTATTCGTTTTCCTTTTCTTGTATCTTGCCTTATCGTAACCTCAGCCATTTATTACTACTAACTGTGATCAAAACCAAATAGTATAACCACAAGTTCTGATAGGGAGCTGCAGAAGACTTCATTAAATGTCATGTGGTTTTAAAGAGAAATGGCAGCGATTCAAATTCAAATTACAATAATAAATCCAGAGGACTGAAATAATATTACGTTTTGTACTAGACTACTTTTGCTGTTTTTAATTTATCTATTCATTTCAATAGGTGAATGGAACTCTCTGGACAAAGAAATTGTGCCAGCAAGATCAAAAAAGTTAAACGCTTATCCAATGACCATGTAGCACCTGCACCTCGTAGTTCCCCTGGCTGCAGCAGGCCGACAGTCTGTGTCGTTTCTCCTCCTCTGGTCTCAAGTGTGGACTCTGCTTTGCGGCGAAGAATGCGGCTATGTGATAGTGGCCGCTGCTGCTTGGGGTGTCAAGTGATACAACAGGCGGCTAGTGTTGTGCGCACGCCTGAGGCTTGGAGAAAGCCTGTAAAAAATAATGGCAGGGAGAGATTTTGATGCGTGTCCGGGAAGCGTACCAGTATTAGCACAGATTTAAGCATTGCAAAGTATTTCTGTGGCTGTGGCTGCACACCGTTATCTGATTAACACTTGTTGAAACTTTTATTAGAGGAGAAATGAAAAGCATGTCTTGTACCAGCATGGCAGAGAGCCAGAGATCCAATAGCAAATAGGAACTTCAATGTTTGGCAAAGGCAGCCCTCTCCTGTCTTGACATGAGTAAATATTTTAATGTTCTTAGCAATCAGTTAAAGCGTTACTCCGTCACTTCTTTTCTCTGGACTGACAAGCGTCTACTGAATTCAAGTGTATTATAAACAATATATAAGTGCTTAGTTACTCTAATTTGCGGTTTAAAATCTTGCCCAATGAGATTATATAAGTATTGCAGTATTAATGTTAATCTTAGTGTAAAAAAAATCCCGAAGTTGTGAAAGGACGATTTTATTCATTACAAAAAAACTCCATACTATTAACCTAAAAAGTTGTTTTGCCACCCTTGTGTAACAATTGCCTTTTGATATTTGCTATACCTGTTTGAAAATCTTATTAATTGACTTTTTTGTCCACTCTTCTTTGCAAATTGGTCTTAATTTTCCCACAGTCAAGAGAGTCTCAAAGCCTCTCTAAAGGTCAGCGTAAGACATTTGGGGAAGTTGGATGTCATCGGCAAAACAATGGAGACTGATATAGAGTTACAAGAAATATTGCTAAGGCGAAGAAGGTAGGTGTAGAAAAGAGGACCAATGACGGAACCTTGCGGCACACCAAAAGTAATGGGCGAAAAGTTAGATTTTATGAAAGTTTAAGTTCTTTTAGCCTACTTCATGTTGTCAGACAAGCTCTGTGTATGTAATTTTATTTTATTCCACAGATCTGACAACAATCTGGCATTGATTTGGCTGTAAAAATGTATACAAATCATCTGGTTGATCATGGTTAAATAATAGTTTAGTAAGGACATTATAGCTGGTTTGGGAAAATTATGAACTTGAACTTGAAAACCTCTTTACGCTCCCAGGGCGAGAAAAACTTTCCACAACACCAACTAAGAGTTTGGAGTAAAAACAGATTCACAGAACCCTTTCAATATGAAAACAAACTCTGTATCCGACCATGGATCTGGCTCATCATGCTCCATGCTTCAGTGTTAAAATGGAATGACGTTGTTTGCTTAGCCGCCTCTTCTTCTTCTGTCCAAACATGAAGATCTGTGCAAATGTACAAGCCTAGGTTGGCCTGGCGTAAATGCACTCCATTGGTTACCTATGACTTACAGTAAGTGCATACTTCCCAGGGCAGGTCAAATCTCATAAAGCTCAATGAGCTATTCAACTGCCTCTCCTGGGTTTTAACGGCTTCGGCTGATCCTTATCTAGAACAGTCACATTGTTTTACGACCTGAATCAGCATCCTGGTTGTTTTATCTGACAAACACTTTTTATTTTTTTGGTGGATTGTAGCAGGAGTTAAGAGAACGGATTTTGTGTATTTGACTGAGTGGCGTTGGTTTTCAGCGAGTGTCCTGACTGAGGTATAATAAGAAAGATGTGTTGCCAGTGTGACACTTCATCGGTAGAACTCAAAGGGAGTGTGGTTAAATGGTCAAAGTGGATGTTTTGTCCAAAAACCACTTGTGCTTCCATGTCCCTGCATAAGTGAAGTGATGGTTTGTTCCTTGTCAAGTTTACATTGGTGTTTGCCCTGCCACAAAAAAACAAAACAAAAAACCCCAAAAAACTAAAAGTCTCCTCTGGGTTTTAGAACTCAATCTCAAAAATTTGCCTTTTTTGCCTTTTCACTTGCTTTCTTTCCTTTTGCTTTCTTCCATTTTTTTCCATTGATACCCCCCTTTGTCCTCTCCCCTTACTTGTAAAATGTTGATTATTCAAACCCTTAAAACATGTAAAAGGAGAAAAGCAGGAATCCAGATAGAGCTTATAGTGACATTCAATCTTTGTGCATGCAAATGTTCAACTTGACCATTCAGGTGGTGGAGACCACGCAAAACAAACTAACATAAAAAAAAGAGCTGCCCTGCAAGCAAACCAACTTGTGAATTAAGTTAAGAGATTTAAAAAAAAAATTAAACTAAATACATTTTTTTTTTACAATCATTAAACCTCTGGATTTCATTGCAGACATAAAAATCAAATAGAATCAAAGAATTATCGTCTGTAAATCTGCAAACCTAGTATTTGAGACACTTCTTAATCCATATAAATCTTTGTATCATTAATTCTTTCCATTTGTAAGTGACAACCTAGTTTTATTTTCAGATTATATATATATATATATATATATATATATATATATATATATATATATATATATATATATATATATATATATATGTGTGTATATGTGTATTTGTGTGTGAAATGGAAAAACAGGCCGCAGGACCAAATCTGATTTAACTGCTTGTGTTTAAAAGTGACAATTTTGTACAAGGGTTTTCTTTGTGATCAAAGACCCTCCAGCTCAATGATGGTACAGTCCTAAGAACTATTAAACTGTTTTTTAGCATGCTGCAATTAAAAAGACAATGCTCGGGTGTTGACGGTCCATGAATTTATTAACATCCTAATTAATCTTCCTTCTTCCAAGGGCCACTGTCTGGGACCAATGGTTAAAAGTCGGATGCTATCTCATCTTCTAGCAGTGACAATCATCCCAAACACCAGAACTGGTTTAATTTCTGTATTGAGCAACTCATATCCCTGACCTAAGATTTCTGGGCTTAACTGCTATTACCTCAACCATGCCTTTGAGGATTGGGGTAAATTAAAGATACAGTTTTTTCTTGTGCACCAAAATCTCTTCTCTTACACTGTTATTAAAGTTTAATTGTGTCTTTAAAAGTCCAAAGTAGTAGGATTTTGATCTCTTTAATACCTATATGCAAACTTCTCAATGTCACTGTAAGACAGTAAAGAGTCTGTTGAAGGCTGTAGGCAGATTTAGATAATTGACTGAAATGAATGCCTGTCGTTACACATGAAATATCACTTCTTGGGTTTTAAAAGAATCACTATAGTTTTACTTCAGCAATGTGTACAAACAGCTACACTGATTTGTGTGTTAATCAAAACACTGCCTCACTCCAAAAGGCAAGGGAGTTCCCTTATAGAGGTCAGGGGACAAGAAGGGAGGGAACGAAAGTGGGAAGATACTTCACCTCCCCTGTCTTCTTGCTCAAACACAAGCTGTGTAGCCTCCTTGAGCAAACACAAAAATCTCAGGAGGCTCTGAAAAGGTACTACATACTTCAATGCTTTGTAAGTTATTGTGTCCTCTTTCACACATGTGGAAGAAGGGCCCTCTTTAAGGCCGCCTTGGGTTCACAGGAATATACTTACAGAGACATGTTTGCAGTATGAGGTACTCTTTATATTTATATCCTGCAAAATTTTAAAAAGCACCTGAACTATTTATTACTCTAGTTATCTGACACTGATAACAAATCGGTCGCTGCCTTAGTGCACGTTGTGTCAGCACATACACACAAGTGCTGTAGGCCTCCTTAAACACCAGGAATGAAATCAGTCAGCTTAGGCTTGGTGCAAACATGAGGAGATTGGTGTGTTTACTCTGAAACGTTTTATTACTTGTATAAAATTGAACCCTGAAAAGTGAAATCTATCTCTCAGTGCTAGCAGCTAGACTCTTACACTTGTATATTTACTTGTATATACTACAAATAAAGGACCAGTATGACTATTTTTGCCACCAGGGGGGGGGGGGAATTGTAGAAAGTGACGACATTTTACTGGTCCTTACCCTTTTTTTGCAGTTCTACTGGGCTCAATTATTAGTTTAAGCGATGTGGTGTCAATTAAGTTTTGGTTAAGGTTATTTTTAAGCTTAGTTTGATGAGGATTAGAATTAAAAAAAGTGTGTAAAATTTGGCTTAAATGCAGTAACTAAATGTCCTCAGCTGGACAGACGTACAAGGGCCCGTTTGTGTGTGTGTGTGTGTGTGTGTGTGTGTGTGTGTGTGTGTGTGTGTGTGTGTGTGTGTGTGTGTGTGTGTGTGTGTGTGTGTGTGTGTGTGTGTGTGTGTGTGTGTGTGTGTGTGTGTGTGTGTGTGTGTACTCAAGGCCTGAGACAAGACTGAGCAGGCGAAATCAGTTCATACTGTAGACAAACACCCTTTTGTATCAGCACATTGCAGATCACTCTTGTGGCTTAACCTAAACCTCAGTGAATTAGCTGGTGCATGTTTGCTTTTTTTATTTGTCAGTACTGTCCTGTCATGCAAAACAACCACAGCTAACTTTGTACAGCTACCGATAGATACAATCGTGTTACGACTCCTCCTGCACCTTCCCTTGCTGCAATAGTAAACTTTGGCTGTTGGAGGCAGCTTATGCTCGAGAAAAGGGCGTTCGTTTGTGAGCATCTTTATTTCTTTCCAGGCTTTATTCTTCCCTTTGAAGAGTTTTATAGGTACAGACATGTTTTTAGCTGCAAGGCTTGACAGTTTGGATTAACTACTTCTGTATTTTTCATGCTCTGAAATGCAATGCTCAATTCTAATATAAGGGATTACTGCTTAAAATCTATCTGAGTCTTTTTTTGTAGAATAACATCACTGCAACTCCCAGTCTTTTGGGTAATGTTTCCCAGCATTGCACACCTGGACTCAAAACGTTTTGCATATTCGTCCTTGCAAAAATAGCTGAAGCACCTTCTTTTATATGCTGGCTGTGTCCCTGAAATGCTCATGGAAAACTTCTTATTTCCTTTTAAAATTACCATCTTTTTGCCGTCCGTTAAGGCCAGATATGCAATGTGCAAGGCAATAAGCTGTCCTGTCAATAGATTAATACAATGAAATCTAACTATAGAGTCTATCAAATGCTCACTTAAAAAATAAAAATCTCTCTGATCTCTCCCGGGCATCACATTTGTTTCGTCATATAACCCATAATCTCTGAGGGTATAGTATTCCTATGAAAACATCCAAAAATGGTTGAGTATGGGATAAATTCAGATTCAGATTCAAATTGTAAAAGCAATTATTCAAAATGATCAATTCAGGTTCAAAATGAATGATTCACATTCAGATATAAAAAATTCAATTTCAATTCCTAGTGGCACAAAATTTATCCCATAGTTGAGTCTCAATGACTGACTAATAGCTTGTTTATGATTTAAGATAAATTTAAACCAATAGAGAGATTTTCATTCCAGATTTTCAGTTAATCTGGTTGTTCATTTATAGATTTTATTTATTACATTGTACTATAATTTGGCCAAACTTATCATATATTTAGAGAATTGACTGCAATTAACAATGCTGTCAATTTGTTTGACTGCATTTGACATATTCAAACACTGCAGCAGTGTGCAAAATAACAGATATAAATACTATGTGACGCTAAATAAATGTGATAGAAACTCCCAGATGTATAAATTAACAGTTTATTAGTGTAGTTGTGTATATACTTCAAAGAAATGGCAGCTGTATTGTATTTTGAATCTTTCCAAAGAGAGAATCCAGAAAACATTTAGTTGATCTTTCCCCTAAAACTAAAATTCATAGTTGTTTTCTTTTGCACTTAATGCAAACATAGTATTTCAGAGACGGCAAAGTCAGTGGTGGAGCTACATTTGCGGAAACCTGCTTTCAGTACACTCTTTCCCATTGTGATTAGTTTGAGAAAATCACCATCCTCGAAGTGGTAATGACGTACTCGACATCTTATATTTGCATGAAACTGGTAGAAACGGCTGTTTTTGCCAGCGCGATAACCGCAGTGAATACAACAAACGCTGACTTGCGCTACAAAAGACATTTCTAACCTAAAACAGGATGGGACGACTGACTCATCAGCCATCAGATAACTTTAGCTCATGTATGCAGCAGCTGTTGGTGCAGCGAAGACAGGAAACAGTGATGAGCAGCAGAAGATTGTGGTCGAAATGAACCTATCTTTCTAACATGCCATCTCTTGTTGTTAGAACACCGATTTGCGTCCTGTGTAAGCAATAAAAACATGATAACACGTACGACGGCGAGACTCTTGGTCTGTCGCAGGTCTCTTTAATGCAGCATCAGTTCTATTGAAACGCCTGCATAAACAGACATATTTTCTACAGGTATGACGTCAGACTATATGCACACCGAGTTGATCAGTGAGTAATGATTGTAACAGTTTGGAAAAAGGAAGCAGCTTTTGTGATCTGTCAGAATAAACTCTTACCTTTCTTTTCATCGCAAAGGAAACAGGTCCAACCTTGTGCACCTTTATTGCAGATATCAGATTACCACAATTAATAACCTAAGCTGTAAAAGGAACATTTTCTCTCCCTTGTCCCTCACGTATTACCCCAATTATACAACTTGTAGAACATTCACCCCTGTCTGTGAGCTAGTGGTGTTCAGGGCACAGTGGGACCCCTTCACTGTCAACTCTACCTATGTCAGTCTTCACCAGGGAGCCTGTGGTTGTAATGTAGCTTACTTTCATCAGTAGTTGAACATCAGATTGTTCTGTAAAGACTTTGGAGTAATCAGACATACAAAAACTACAAAAAAATTCCAAAACACTATTTAATTATCTCCTCTTTATATAGGGGGTTGAATGGGAGCACCCTTTTTTTTTACTTATGTACCATAACAAAAAAAATCAAAAAATTAAAAAAAATCAGATCCTAGGGGTCCCACTGGTCCAAAAAAAAAAATGTACATTTTAGCTGCAATTAATTATTAATGCAGCAACTGCATCTCATAGATAATCCTCATATTTGGTTTATAAATCATGTTGAAGCTAACATCAACATGAAAGAACGCATAAATGAATAAAGATTTAGTTGAACTCCGAAGATTAAAGCGGTATTGATCGAACTGTGAGTGCAGTAACTATTAAGGCTTGTTAAAAATCCGGTAGATAAATATAACACTGCTAATGATTTGTCCTCCTTGTTGATTATCAGTGCGATCCGCCAGCGCTCGAACAAGAAGAACCGAAAGAGAAGTGATCAGTCCCGGTGAGTAGATAATACCTCAGTTGTTGTTTTTTTATACAGAACTCCATGGTTATGTTTTGTTACTGTACATACTCATCAATCATACATGCACGCTTGCTTTTTATTTTGCTATGATTAACTAAATGTCACATTAAGTCAAACACACAAATTAAAAGAATACAAATAGGCAAGTGGAGGTGAATTTTGTGTAACACATTTATGTGCATGACAATTCAAAGTGCTTTACATAAAGTTAAAAAAAAGATCATTAAAAAAAGGGAGAAAGAAAGAAATTCAAAGGTAAAATTTAGAAGTTTTAAAAATAAATTTTTTTCAGCCTGTATAAGAAATATCAGACTAGTGGCCTGTCTCACTACTGTATCATCCAAAGTTTAATCCAAAATCTGGGAACCAGTAGGAGACCACTGAGTTTCTCTTAGTCAGTTCAGCTCTCTTCCATTCCCTTTTAGGAGCCCTGACTGAGTCTTCTGTCTTCAAGACATTTAAAACCCAGGAGGCTCAAGAATCCATCAGATCATCCACAAGAGATCATTATATTTTCAAACCCAATCGTTTCCATGCATTTTAGTCCCTGCGCCTTGATTTAGGACTCTTCTGTGAATAACCACAGAGCCCACTGCTGGTTTGGCTACAGCAGTCGCCTCAAAGAAAACACAGAAACGATCACATCAGTTAAGGCAGCATCAACAACATTCGCATGTGAAATTACAACACCTACAAACAATCACAAGATCAAGCATAAGACCTCAGCAGTTTTTTTGTTAAACCAGGCAGTTTAAGGCTAACATCTAACTTTTCAGCTTGTTTATCTAGGTGCACAATTAAATCACCAGTTATGAGTAAACGGTTCAGAGTCACTGCACACAGATGATAGTAATTCAGTAAATCCCTCTATGAAATAGTTCTTTGGTGGTTTTCAGATGAAAATATAAAGGTATGGAGGATTGCTCTATTTCCTTTTTGAATGACACATATTTAAATGATATATATATTATATATATATAATCTCAAATAATACTTTGTGTGTGAGTATATTTTCCCTGTAAATGACACAAACTCCGGCACCTTTACTGTGTTGACATGTTCAAAGATGCAATAGAAAAAACTGAGTTTCTGTTAAAATTGCTTTTCAGCTGCATTCATGACGAGCCACGTCTCAATTAAAAAGCATAAAATCAAATGTATGATATAGCTAAGATAGAATTAACCGAATTTCCTGACAAAGACCAGACATTTAATACTAAATAAACAGTCAAAATGAATGTTAGTAAAAATAGGTCCTAAAATATAAATAACTAAGTAAACAAATAATTAGTCTCATAGTGTCAGACATTCCAAGATAGTTTACTCTTCCTCTGCGGTTTTAGGTTGTTTCCTTTCTTTTATCTTTGAACAACTTCAAAGACAAGAGCCATTACCGCATTATATGCCAGAGTAATTATTGCTCACTTGAGTCACACAGATTGCTCTGCATGAATCGTAGTTTTTCCAGTCAACATCCTGCAGAATGAAGGCGGATCGAGCTGTCGTGGCCCAGACAGGAACAAGTGGTGCTTGAAATGACGCTGTTTCACGCAACCTGCAGTCAGTGCAATTATAAGCCATCTATTTATTTAGTTTAGTGTACAAAAACTTGTTCTGAAAACCTCCAGTGCTGAAGGCTGATCCCCCTTCCTGTTTAGATAACAGCTGATAGTGAGGGAGCAGCAGCGCTGCTCTGTTAGTAGGCAAAAGCCAGAGCTCTGACACTATTCTGGTTTTGCATTGAGATCTGGGAGCTCACTTAATTTAGATTTGTGTTATTAATAAAAAATGTTCACTTGTACTGTGTGGTGTAATCAGTAAAGTGCGGATTCATAAACAAACCAAAAAAAACCCAGGACGTTTAGTTTTAGATTTAACTAGGCTGTCGAAAATGTATGACATAGTGAGCGAAAAAAAGAAAAGAAAAGTGGATTTTACTGCTACATCACCATGTGGACTTTCACAATATTTTTGACATGCAAGCCGAATCTTGCAGCCGAGGGGCTCAGCGAGTTGTTTGCAGCCTGTGTGTGTCAGAAGCACTTACAAAAGCCGAATTGTAAAATGATCCTCAGGATGTAACCACCCAAAAAAAGAAAAAAAAGACAAAAGATAAGAGTAAAGCAGTTTAACTCATTTTAGTGGTTGCCTAAGTTTGTCTGCAAATGTGCGAAACATGCCCTGAATTGCTACACCACTGCATGACCGCATTTACTCTTTACTGTAGTTGTACAGATAGTTATTTCTTACCCTTTCGCTACAGGATGTTTCAGTTTTTCTGGTTTTGGTTGTGTCTAAAGCAGAGGGTGCTTGGCCTGAAGGGGGCTTGTAAAGTTACTGACGGAAGAACTGTTACTGAGCTCATTTAAAGGTTTAACGTGCGTTTGACGGCGCATAAATGTGCAGCTTTCACTTGGGATATTTACTGAAAACCACTCCAAGGCTGCGATCCATCAGGACCTAGATGCTTATACAGGATCTAATACACATGTTGTTAAAAAAAAGTACCTAAAGCTGCGAAAAGGCCCAGGTCTCTATGACATAGAGACAGTTACCACTGTCTGTGTGTGTGTGTTTCTGTGGGATAGTTGGTTTAGGGAGATGCCCGTATACAAAACATCTGCTGACCAGGCATGTTTACAAGCCCACAGTCATGTGCCTGCTAATATTCACATCTGCAGTCACAAATACTGCACACACTGTGTAACAGTCAGTGGATCGAGTTAAGTTAAGCGTACACTCAAGACTTCATGTGAAAGTGAATAAAATGTCCTCTTTGACTAGTCGTTAAAACTATGTTTAAGCCCAGAACAGAGGCTGCTAAAATACATGTAAGTGTGTAAAACGGATCCAATTTGAATTGAAAATACGGGAAGCGATGAGAGCTTTCAGTTGAAACAAGCTTGGTGTATTGATATACACATTTAAATTACATATCAACACTGTGTTCCCACACAGTCCATAATTTACAATACTTTGTCTTGAGTCATCCCTCATTTCCTCATAATTTGCTTCCACGGAGCCAGAACTCCTTGTAATCTTTTAAAGTGTTCTTGAGCAATATTTCTTTCCTTTTTTTTGTTTGTCTTTTCTTTTCTTTCTTAGTTTTTTTTCTCTGTCTTTTTCAGTCCAGTACTTGACCGATTTCCGAGGAATGTTTGGCTGGTTGTTTAGGCACTTAAGCCTGACCAATAAATCATCCAAACAAAGAAAGGCTCCTGAACTGTGCGCCTAAAGAAAGCAAACAGCTTAGCACACTGTTAGGTATCTGCCTTAAGTTTCTTTGACACGCTGTGATACACCTCTCAAAATGAATAAGTCACTAGCATCACCTTTCTGTGCATCTCATACTGCAGCATACAATAATGTGAATTTCAACTAATCCTGGCAGGTTTAAATCTTTTGGACATCAAAAAAATAGTTGATGGCACAAGCGTTGTATCTTACAAATATATTACATGTAAACATGCCCTAGTGTGGAACTTATAAGACTGATAATCAAATATCACAGCATTGACTCAATAATGTTTCCTAAAATCATGCTACAGTATGCAGAGATTATGTCAGTGAAAATAAATTCTCCAATTTTATAGTCTGACAGTTGTTTAGGTGAGGGAACTTATAGACTGTATATTATAGATTAAGATGGTGAGTTGATAATTAGATGTGGTAAAAATGTAACACTTCAAAAGCAGGCAAAAGTGAATTACCTACTCCTCCAACAGACGTTAACAGTCTCCATGCATACATTATACCATGATGATGAGTTGATGCAGTCTAACTGTCATATTTTTGGCACTCTGTCGCAAAAACACAGTCTATTATTGTTGCTTCTGTGAAAAACAGCATAAATAAAACAACACTACATACATTATATTTGAATTTAGCAAAAATAGGGTGATTAGATTAAAACTTGTCATGCAGCTGAAAATCTGCTGGCAGACTATTTATCTCTGATGTTTATCTTTACTCTCTTTCCTAGTTCTCATTTCAAAACCTAAAGTCCCCCATATAGCCTAGAGAATTATTAATCTATATAGGTGTAATGATAAGAAGTGTGGCGATGTAAAAGTAGTGAATAAAAGTCATTTTCCATAATACTGCAAAATTGCAATTCTCAATCTTGACCATTAGAGGGTGCTAGTGTACATAATTTCCATTATAGCTGACTGATTCTGATACAGGAAAATAAATAACAAAGATGGCCACAGAAACAAACTAAATTCTACCATAATGCATTGCAAATGTTCTTTTTTTTTACCTTTATATAAAGGCTAATTTTTTTTAATTTTTTTTCAAAAGCCCTGCAAAATAGCAATATGTTAAAACACGAATACTAGGGATAAATAGTAAGTAGTGGTTATAAAAGACAGAAACAGAAAATAAAAAGTAGCAACAGTAGTAATAGAGCAAGTACAATAACAGTCATTCAAAAAATATAGAATAAAAGGACTTCCACTTGTAGTTATTAATTTAGAAAGGAAAACCAAGTAAGTGGTTTATGTGCTGTGATGAATCCTTGTGTCCCGCGATAAACAGACATAAACGGTAACATTAAATAATCTATGTCAAAATAATTAAGGGGGGTTAAGAAGTTGGCTGTCTTTTTTTTTTTCATTTGAACTGAATACAATCACATCTTTGTTAAATGATCTTTATTACGCTTTTATCCATTAAATTCTAAATTCAGACATAGTTTAATCTCATAGGTTGAAGATCAGATCCTAGATAATTTTACAGCTCAGGTCTAATTTAAAAAAGCTGTTTTGGCCTTAATCAAACTAAGCCTGAATATATTATTGTTTTATGATATTCATATGATATTTTGTGTTTATGTAAGTACATTTTGATTTGATCTAAATGGCTTTGAAGTTATTTATCTTGATTTCAACCCTAATTAGAGATTGAATATCTAACAAAATTTTGTATATTTCTTATGGGGGGAAAAATGTTTATAAATATATTTTTTTGTTGTTTACCTTTGTTTATTTCTGTTTTTTCATAATATTTACATTGTTTACATTGTTAACCATTGCAATGTTCGATTCTTGATAGTTTTTTTAATTCTAGTTTCTAGTTTTCTGCTAAATCCTCTTTGTCAGATATTTTCCTGTCTGATATGTACTTTTATGGTTGCGCAAGACAGCAGACTGACATGTCTGAGTGTGTTTAAGCTCTCTATCAGAGCTCAGGCGCTTGCCATGCGACCTCTGACCCCAGGCACAGTGTGAGGGACGTGCCGGCAGTCAGAGGTCATCTGGGTTTCCTGAACACACATTTAAGAGCTAGGTCTGTTGTATCACCACAGTTCAAATCTCTCACGCTCTTTCGCTCTTTGTTTCTTCAATCCACGCCAGGAACACGGTTCACGCTTTCTCTTCTGTGTTGACTCTTTCTAGGAAGTTTTTTAATCCTTATTTCTGCGGTTTTCATCTCACTACGTCATTATTTTAGCAGACTATCATCTTACACGGCAGGGCTGTGTCTATTTCACTGAGGGGAAAGTTAGACATGCTTCAGGGCTTGACAAGATTACAGTTGGTATCAAATGAATCACATAACTCTGACACAAGAAACTGAAGAGTTTTCTTGTCCTGCAGCATATTTTCACCCAACAAGAGCCCGTCCATGTCACATGACAAAGCTAATGGTTTCTATTTTCAACTTACAATGCAGCTTCAGTCTTGCGGAGAGATTTTTTTTAACATAGGGAGAGAAGAGAGAAAGAAAAAGGCTGCAGATGCAACATATGATCAGCACATGGTGATGTCGTAATTCTGGATTCATTTGCTGGGAAGGAAACAAAGCCAGGAGAGAGGAAGGAGAGAGACAGAGGAGGAGGAAAAGGAACCCAGCGAGGAAAAGAGTTAGGGAAGGATTGACTGGAGAGGAGGGAAGTCTGAAAAAAAAAAGTTGGGAGGGAAGGTGGGAGAGGGAGAGAGAGAGAGGAGTAAAAGAGCAGACTCTACATGTGGCTGTGGAGGGAGCGATCCCGTCATGGAGGGGGAAAAGTTCTCAGGTAAGATAAACTCCTGAAGCTTTCAGCTGAGAGGAATTCAAACTTCTCCCCTCAACGTCATTAGATCTTCTCCTTTTCTGCGTCCATGACACTTTAGTGCTGCCGTCTGTTTTCACCCCTCTGTGGTATTTTCCACTTGCTCATTCTGGCCTGTTTGCTGACTGCATGCTTTTTGGGGGGCTTTGGAGCTGAAAGCTCTGCAGAGCTTTTGTAACAGCTTTTGGACTTTAGCTGTCAGATTTGAAACTTTTTATGTATTTTCTTTTTCCTTGGGATCTTGGTATCTTCCTCCTTACTTTTCTATTCCAATTTTCTTCCTTCTCTTTATAAATAGTCAGTTCTTTTTTTTTAAGATTTAAAAAAAATCCAACTCTACTTAAGTTACACAAAACATCACATTCTGTCCAGATCTTTTCCAGACCTCGGTGTGAAAACAGGAAAGAGCTCCATTTAAACAGCACTACACTTGTCCCACGTGGCTTTTTAACCTACTTGGGTATTTAATAGGATTCTCCTTTAGTTAACGTGGCATAGAGTCCCAAAGCGGCAAATAAAAGCTCTGACTTTCAACTAAAATCTCTTAGAAATATCTGTCAGTGTGTGTGTGTGTGTGTCTTTTTACATGTGTAACTATGTGTTGTATGTTGTGCTAAAGCCATAAGGGAGGTTGTTGTGTGACCTAACAGCTTGCCGCACCATCAGGTTGTGTGAAATGTGAGCCCTCATTCCCAGGTAGTCTCTCCCCAAGGCTTCGCTGCAAGTCATTACTGTGTTATGTGTGTTTGCACTTATATGTTCCAACACATAACGTACAAGGTTTGCTGGCATGTTGATGTCCTTGTATGTGCGTGTATATATTAACGTTCAGGCATATTAATGTGGTGGATTTACAGTCATTTAGAAATTAAACATTGTTTTCGTTCATTTCTATTATACATCTGTGATTCGTACACGGCACTAGTCTTTTTGACACAAGTCTTCCATTTTCTGGCAGTGAATTTCCTTCCTACCCTCTAATTTGTCTTGTTTGCTTGGAAAAGGAAGGCAAGGCAGTTTTTTTTTTTTTTTTTTTTTTTTACTCCGTTGCAATCTGTAATTTTAAATCTAGAGGTCAAGGCATCTTGCTTGTTGTTCTATGAGTCCCTTTTCCGTTTATTCTGGGGTAAACCCAACAACCGATGTGGACAAGATGTCAAGGATAAAGCAAGAATATGAAGAATCTACTGTGTGAGCGATGGGTGTCAGCGAGACCCGCCTGTGTTGGACTGTATGTCACGATTTCACGGTAGGCGAGAAGACAGGGGACAGCAGACAGAGCGGTGAGAGTAAAGCAGGAGGCAGTGCAGGGCTTGTTTAAAACAGGTGGTGTAATCCTGGCCTTGCTGCGAGGAAGCAATTCTGCACTTCTGAAATTGTGACACTCAACCCTGAAAATGTAGTACACGCTGTCTGCGTGAAGAGTTCACAGAGGATGTATCTGTTGCTCAACGACCCCGGGGCTTTACAGGCAACTAGCACAACACTACAGCGTCTTCATGGTAACCTGCTCTTTCTGAGAAACATCCGGCTTCAGAGACATATGTGCTGCTTTAAGCCGGGTAAAACAATGATTGCTTTCATCCTCGACAATACGATCCACTGCATATATGGACATGTATACAGACTCTTTCTAATCAGTTTAATTTCTCTTCTGTCGTGAGTGAATATTCTTTATTCAGCAATTTGAATAAGATCAGTACCTTTTCTCTTATTTTCAGATTTCCCCTGGTGTTTCAAAAATATTAATCTCTCAAGCTTTTTTTGCATGTCACAAACAAACTACATTTTGTTTCATAAAGATGCAGAAGATTATTTTTTTTGAGACTAGGGAGGTAAAATTCTGAAAAGTGTGGCACGCATTGGTATTCAGACAGCAAACGTTACCTGCAGCTTTTGAACTTCCGTACATTATTAGGCATGATCGCATCATGGGGATGACATTGAAAAGCAGTTTTTAAATCTTCCCACAGATTTTCAAGAGAATTTTAGCTTGGACTTTGACTGGATCGTTTAAACACATGTATATGTTTGATCTGAAGCCCTTTGTGTTTTTTTGGTAGCCTTTATTTGTGCACTTACTGAATCTTCCTATATTTAATCCCTGACTAGCTTTGTTTTACATGCTGAAAAAAGCATCCCACAGCATGATGCTGCCTTTCTAAACGGTTATGCTGATATGCAATCTGTAAGTTTCCAGCGACCATAACATTCTGCATGTAGGCTAAAAACAGATGGCATGCATGCAAATGTTTTGTTATGGATTTGACAATAGCACCTTCTTCCACATGCAGGGCCTTGCAAAGGTAAAGTTGTGCTGCACAAAATGTAGTCTTTATGTAAGAGTGGCAAGAAGAAAGCCCTTGTTAAAAGAAGAACAAAAAAACATAAGAAGTCATATTTGCTGTTTTCCAGAAGCTGTGTTTTGGACACAGCAAACATTTGGGAAGAAGGTACTTTGGTCAGACGAGACCAAATTTAACAGTATGTAGCGAAGAACTGACAGAACCGTACTTGCCGTCAAACGTGGTGGTGGCGGCATCATGCTATGAGAGTTCTTCTCTTGAGTATTGACAGGGAAGTTGGTCAGAGTTGATGGGAAGATGGATGGAGCCAAATAACGGCTAATCTAAGAAGAAAACCTGACCATAAAGACAAGGCTACAATGTGTTAGTAAATAAAAACATGTTTATGTGTTACATTGACCCCGTCTAAGCTCAGACCTGAACCCCATTCCCTACCCCATCCATTTAAGGATGATGGTGTTGACGGCTCTCTGTTAAAAGTACTATTGTTTTATAACCTAAACCTGCTTTGAAAGCCGGCTATGTTCCTTGGTCTTCATGACACTGTCAGCACACTGATTAAATTTGACAGACATCTAAGGCCTTCAATGATAAACCATGGATTGATTTAATATTAAACACAAGTGTACACTGTTTACTAAACGGGTGAGTTTCTAGGGCAAATTGGTCGCACTAGTTTATATTTAGGAGCACCGCAGTAAACATGAAGCATGGAACCACGTATTATTTTCTATTTACATCCCATTTCTCCAGGGTGATTGCAAAGATTCCTAATAAAATGTCAATAACAGTTAACAGTTTTGCAACTTTCAAAAAAATGAACCTTCAAACCAGGACCTCAAAGCATATTTGAACCATTTGAAATAGACTGAGTTTATTATAAGAGCCTGTCTTTTGTCACAAATACAGTTTCTCCCTCCATTATGCATAATATATTCAGGATTAAAAATGTCAAGAAAATAGGAAAATAGAACCATCTCTGACCGCTTAATGATAGCTCTTTAGGGAAAAATGTTTTTCTCTTTGTTTCATATTGCATATTTATCTCTAACACTAAGCAAAATCAATTCTCCTCATTTTAATCGGCTACGTTTCCTCCTCTTTGCGTCAGTGCTAACTTGCAGGGCTTCACTGGTTTCCTGTGCACGTTTTTTTTATTTTTTTATTTTTTTCAGTATAAATCAACAGCAGTTGTGTTTTACAGTGGAAAAAAAAAAAAAAATCATGAGGAACCGCAGTGAGTGTGAACAGACCATAAAGACGTGTGTGGTTAATTTCCAGACTCTATGGGGTCATCTGATGATCACTCCATATGACACAGCTGCAGTCGGAGTCACATCCAAATGTCAGAGTTATGACTGTTAGAGCAGCTGCAAAGTTTCACAAATTAACTGACAGGAGTCGTTTTATATATATATATATATATATATATATATATATATATATATATATATATATATATATATATATATATATATATATATATATATATATATATATATATATATATATATATATATATATATATATATATATATATATATATATATATATATATATATATATATATATATATATATATATATATATATATATATAT
>JAVLVB010000515.1:103947-116406 GCA_032876305.1 Orestias chungarensis | reverse complement strand
AATATATATATATATATAAATATATATGTATATGTAATATGTTCTTCACCCAGCAGGTGGAGGCACTGAGTTAAGCAAGTCAACATGTTTCTCTTTGCAAAAAACATTCCCTGTCACCACCCTGACTACAGGTGGTTTCTGTCTTGCATTGGCAGTTTCAAGATTGCTCCTTATTTCTTTTGATTAACTTTCAATTCCCGATGAATAGACCAGTGAGGATCAACACACGGGCGAGGAACTGAGATGGCAACAAAACTGTTGGCCTCAGTGTTTCTGACACTGCTGTTACCCGTGAGAGAAAACAGGGGGGGGAAGACGATGGTGAGAAAGTACGGCCAACTGGGATTCATTGCTGGTCGTAGACAGCTGTGCTCAGTACATCGTCCAAACCCACACGTGCAGCATGTGTGTACATGTGTCAACAAATATGCAAATAATACAACGGAGCACAAAGCTGTTGAATGATATGCCATTGTGTGTGTGAGTTTGTACTGCGGTTACGCAGTTTCCAACAGGTGTTACCATTCGATAAAGCCTGGCAGGGTGCTGAGGTTAAACATTTAGTTTTGGGCAGCTGCTGTCCTCACAGCTGTGTCTGACTTTAGATAAAGCTTCTTGGCTACGCGGGTACCGGACCTCTGAATGCGGGGTTGGGTAACCAGTTTGGATCAGCGTCCATTCAGGCCACGTATAGCTGTTTCCCGCATTGGACGTTGCAGATCCTCATCACGGGGACGTCTGTGCAGTTTGTTCCCACATTGGGCCGCATGCTGCTGAGCCAGATATTTGTCTTCTGGGGGTTTTAAACTGGCGGTGCTGCTTCTCTCGTTAGTCATGCTCGCTCTCTGTGTGTGAATCTCACAGCATGTGCGTTTTGTCTCTCTTCAGGTTCTTATGAAAGATGCAGGGGTTCCATGTCGCCACATATCCTCTCCTCTATATAAATACATCTACTTTTCCTCTCTGCACCTGGGAGACATCTGCACACCTTTTCCAGAGATCCTTTCCGCCTTACTCATGATCTCTTCAATATGGGCTTTAGTTTGTGTAAACCTAGATGACAGCTGGCCAAATCCAATTTATACGTGCATCTGCATATAAGCAGACACGGTTAGTGCACTCACCACCACCATCCAGAGTTTATACCGACTCCAGATGGGGCGGCTCGATGAAGAAAGGACTCAAGGGTGAGTTTTCCGCTTCGTGGCCGACAACAGCTTTTGTTGTTTTTGGATGAACGTAGCAGGAAGCTGGAGTTTCCTCTGTTGCTGGTGCGGCTTACATTAAAAATAACAACCTCTGTCTAGGAAATTAAACACATGTGATTATAAAACTGGGGATGGTGGTTTAACAACTCTTGTGGTGCATTTATTGATTACTACCACAAGACAAAAATAATTAACTATTAATTTTGTGATCAGTGTTGTTTTTAATATATAAAAACTTTTAGCAACAGCATTTTTCCTTTGTGGTGAGGTGTACCTATTCCTTTATAAGTCATGGTTACATTTTTTAATGAAGAAAATAAGATTTTTGTTGCGTTAACTTTAAAGGAATCCCCTTCGGACTGGTTTGATAGATTCTCTAACTAGATTAGCAGACTACTTTGAAAGGGCCATTTTAACACATTACAATGCTTTCATTAAAAACCTTTTAATGTACCCCTAGCTGTGAAAGAAGAAACTTCACCTCTTCTTTGAAATCGCAGATTGCCCCTATTTTAGCTCCCTCTATCTTCTACCAACATTGACCGTTGCAGCCACTCATAACGATGCTGCCAAAACTCTGTGAGCCAAAATATTTCATTCAGCAAAGCGCCTTGTCTTACATGTTTCTGTTCCCTAGCTGGAGAAATGCTAATGGGTTATCTTACCGCTTTACATTGTCAATGGCACAATTATGCATGAATAAGAATTGAGGCTTTTTGCCATATCTTCATCTAGATTTTCATAGGAAACAGACATTTTTACAGCTGTGTTCTGTGGTCTTTTAAATGGCACAGACAGGACTTCTAGGGAGGTAACCACCTTGCCTCTTGCCATCCCTTTATAGAAGATATCTTCTACTCCTCCCACTCCAGCTCCTCTCATTTTACACCTCCTGGAAGGCAGAGGGCCTCTTCAGGGTGGTAGCTTCCCTGGGTTACATTAAGCAGCAGGCGGCTGTCTCTGTCTCTCATCATCTGTACGCAGCTGTGCAACTTGATGCCAGTAGCTGTCTATTTGAAGACACTATAAAACATTTCTAAATTGATATAGAAATTGAATTGAAGGGTTTGATTTAATATTGCAAATTATAGTGATACGTAGTGGCTGCGAATGTCACACACACATTCACATCGTGGCATGAATGCATTGCATGCACACAGTGATGTAAATTAAACTCATTACTCAGTTCTCAACTACTGTGACAGTTCTTACAGAATATTGCATTAGAGCTTTGTTGGCTTGCTGGGGCTTGCTAGCAAGGATAGAGCAAAATTGCTCAATATGAGTCATCTGGTATACTTGCACTGCCAAAGGGGGATGTTTGAACCAAAGGAAGTTCTTTGAGTTGGTTTACAGCAGATGTAGCAAGAACCGTCAACAGGCTTGGTTATGAAAAACAAAAAAAAAACAGCCATTCTGGAAAGACAGTGAAAGTTCTGCAAGTATGGAGGAAAGTGTGCAGGTCAGAGAAGCCAAGAAATTAGTCTAACCTGTGTGCAAAATGTTATGTTCACTCCAAATGAGCTTGAATATGCAACTCCTTTAGTAAAGCACTTTGGTGGCAGCGTCATGCTGTGGGGACACTTTTCTTTAGGAGGAATTAGCAAGCTTGACAAAAAGGTTTAGAAAATGTATTAATTTAGATCAAAGGGCAATCATGGAAGAAAACCTGTTCAAGGCTGTTAAAGACATGAGGCTGTAGCTGAGATTCCCCATCCAGAGGCGCAAAAACACTCAAATCCAATCAGAACCACAGCGGAAAGGTTTCAGTCAAAGCGTCAGAGTCAAAGTTGAAACCTAAAATTTACTACGTAAACAACACCAAACCAGGAATTCCTTATCCACTGTGACCAAGCTTAGGATATTTAGCAACTAATTTTACAAAAACCTATCCACAAGCGTAGATCTAGAACGTGTGCAAATGTGCTCTTGTACAAGCTTCCCGTCTTCCAATAAGCATGTAGATGGACAAAGATCTGGTGAAGTGAAGACTCCATTTATAGTTGGTATGTCAGAGCCTCAAACGTTGCGGGAACTACTTGATGTGCAAAGCTGAAAGATTTTTAAATGAAAGATATTCTAAAAATATGAAAAAGGAAAATGAATATATATTGTAAACTCTGTGTTTGGCCACTACTTTAAAAATCCTAGAAATATTAATTGGAGTTTTAATGAAATATATGATAAATGCAACACCGTTAGAAGAGTTTGATTACTCTTGGAAAGCTTATATGTGTGCGAGTTTGTGGCACGGAGAAGGAATCTCTCACACACGTGTTTGACAGGATGTGCCGTTTGGGTCGAGGGTGTGTCTGGTGCAACATTCTCCTCGTGTTTCCATACTCAGCTATTTGCGGATTGAATAACAGTGCCGTGGTGTCAAGTGATATGAATAATAAAGTTAAAATGAATAGTGTTACCCTTTTTTCCAGTAACTGTGAACGGGTTACCATATTTCAGCACAAACCGAGCGCTGAGAGGGTGACAACAAACACATAGGTGCTGCTGATTGGTTGAGGAAGACAACGTGAGCAAACATTTTCAAGGCAGAGGCCAAATAATCATCAAGTATTTTACAAGAGGAGGTAAATTTGTTAGTATGTTCTCGAACAAAGAAAAGGGATATGTCACGTATGTGTCGTCGATAAATATTCTACAAAGCACAAAGTCAAATGTTTCAGCAAAACTAGCCACCAACAATAGCCGTGTGCATGCTAGTAGGTGAGTTGACACTGTCCCAAAAAAAAAAAAAGATTTATTTGATAAAACACAAGAGCCTCAGTGGAAATTGTTAAGAAATGGGATCTTCTTTTAACCTAAAAAAAAAAAAGAAGCAATTTTATTAAAATGTGCTTTCTGGTAAGAAGTTTAGACCACTTCTTGTTTTGAGGTACAACCACTGGTTTAATAAATGGGTCTATATTGTAGGCACACATTGTTTGTGTGAAAGAAAATACCTAGAGCCACAGTTTTCTGAAGTTCGCAACGTATTCTTATTTCATTTTTACAACACTGATTCACCAGTATTGTTTAAAGTTATACTCCTCTAATTTTAACCTAATCGTGTGCATAAACGTGTTTTACGATTCCACTATTACAAATGCAGAAGTAGTTTGATTTAAAACTGTTTTTTTTCTCCCTCCGACCTGAGTCTGGTAATGACATGGTAAAACTGAAATAGTTTAGATTAGTCTGTTTGCTGTTCCATATGTAATCATGTACCCGTCAATATTTACCCTGGTTTTTAACTCGCTGTTTGCAATCTTGTGGTGTTTGTATGCTGCTTTGAAATAGTGGCTGTGTATGTCTAATTAGTTTTTAGAAGTAAATATTTCATCACTGTTGGAAAACTAGTGCTGAATGCTCGCAAATGGGCAGCTTGACATATTGGTGCAATGCTGACCTCTGCTGGGATTTTCCTGCTAGAGGGCCAACATTAACTACAGATGCTACAGATGTTTTCCCGTCTGAGTGGAGCGATATGGCTGAGAGAGGGAGCATTAAGGGAATGCCTGTAATCTTAAAGGATGAAAGACTTCATTCTTATATCTGTGTTGGCCAGATGTGGCCACTGACGATGACAATTTTTTGTATTTTTTTACACTTTGCTCAGTTATGGTCCAGTAAAATAACATTTTTCTGAGACTTTATGTTGTGTTACGGTAAATCTTTGTATGTATGCTCAGAATAAGCGTTTTGGTTTGTTTGCTCGTGATCATTAAACATGCCTAAGTCAACGTAACGTGGTGGTTTTAACTCTGGAGTTCAAAGGCACCCAATCTTATTCAAATAGAGGGAAGATCTAAGCATGAGTCCAGCAACTACACAAAGTAGGATTTTATTCTCCTCCTGTAAATTACAGTAAATTAACTGCAATCTAAATCCAAATCACTTCTAGTATACTTTGTCTTAAATTATTTCAAGACTCTGAGCTAATTTTCATTTCTTCCATCATGCTTTATTTTAAAACTTAAAAAAACCCGAAATATAGTCACAGGAGCCATTATAATAATAATAATAATAATTACTATTATTATTTATTTTTAAGTGTTTTTTTATCATCATTTTCCTCTAATTAAAAACGCTGCCATGTTAGAGTCCATGCAGACCAGAAGGTTTCCCAAAGCATTTTGGGAAAACAAAGCGTCCCACAACATTATAGGTCCTCCACTATGCTTTTCCACATATTAATCTTGTATTTCATGCCAGACCCGTCTGGAGTGTTTGTTGCTAAGAGCTCAATCCTTCACTCTCAGCGTTTACCATCGTAGGAGCGGAAAGCCTCAAGGCTCTTTCTTGGCCGTTTTGTTTTGTCTGCGTCTCTGAGTCTGCATGAATCAGCAAGAAGCGTTGGGATCAGAGTGAAACACGTGCACGTTTTCATCGGGAACCAGTCATCATACATCATCAGTTTTACTTAAACCTGCATGAAAGCTCAAATAATCTCAGCGCATTCTTGACATTCATTCATTGACATCCACACATGGCAATATCCCCAGGATCCACCTTCTGTCCACTTTCTTTCCAGCCTCCTCCCCCACACACAGACACTCATTCATGCAGTCATTAAGTCATTAGGGGACTCATTTATTGATGTCTGCCTCCAGAGTGTCCACTAGCCTCCTGTGTAGGCGTGCCTTGTGCATATTAGCTTAAAAAAGGGCTTCTGAATCCACTATAGCGTTTTTTTTTCCCACTCCATCCTTTGTAACATGAACAGACATTAATTCCAATTGGTGGTTGCAAGATGCAAAAAAAACCAAAAAACTCATGTGATCATGGATGATTTGATGACGATTTGATTCGTTCGTTTGGAAAAGAGAAAAAGGGGGGAGGGAAGGCAATGAGCTAGAAGAGGGAAAGAGTGAGAGGGAGGTGGTGGGTGTCATTCCAAGCTCTGGAAGTTGAGCAGGAGGAGGAGAAGAGGAAAATTAGTTGCTGCTTTAAGAACAAGAGGGGAGATAGAGGGAGCTTAACTCTTGTTTTTTTCTTTCTTTCTCTTTCTCTGTTAAAGCTCTCCTCCTCTCAGCTGCACGGGCTCCTAATTTGGGATTTGTTTAAAAGCGGTACGGCGGCTCAAGAAGAGTTTTCCTTGCTGGGGTAAAAGGGAACCCTGGTCCCTCTCTCCCCCTCTCTCTCTCTCTCACACACACACTTTCACTCACTCACACATTTCTGCTGAAAAATGTCTGAGTCCACTGTCAACGCGCACTTGGAAGGGATCATATCAGACTTCGAAGGTCAGTTCCTTTCTTGTTGCTTTTTTTCCCCCTTTCTTCTCCCGCTTCTCATGCTGCGAAGCTCTCTCTCTCTTTAACCCTGCCATGAGGACACTATAGATGGCTTCCACATGTTTGACTGGAGCCAGGCGGATCTGGAGAAACGAAGAGGGCTTTTATTGACGTCTGCATTGAGGTGTGGTGTTTTGAAAGGGGAAGACCGCTGCCCTTTGACACTTCTGGAGTGAAAATAACAGTCCGTTTGTTTTTAGGGTTTTGAACAGGACTGAAACTGTGCACTACGAGAAAAATGTGCATCTGAAAGGCAAAATTACGCTGTGTTCTCTCTGCTGCATCGAGCATGCAGCTGCGCCGCGAACACCTGGACCACATCTTCTTTTTTCATTCCCTCCTGTCATCCCCTCACCTCCCACCCTTCTTCCTGCTTCTCCGCCTTCTCGTCCTCTGGTTGTGCTTCCACTTTTACTCCCTCAGCGACTCGTCTGTCCACAGCCCCCCCCCCCTCTTTGGCATGTCATTGATGGAGGTGAGGAGACAAGAGGGCCGAATGGGGGGGGACGAGGTTGACAAGCTGACACCTCCCCCCCTAACCTGTCTTTCAGTCCTTCTCCTACAAACATGTAGCCATTAAGAACATATCTGAACATGCCCATGGCGGCCAGTCTGTCAACACCAGCCTGCCACCAGTTTGTGCAGGGAACGTTTCTGAATGTTTTTGTTTTTTTTGGCATCTTCAAATCTGTGGATGACACAGTTCAGCCTTGCAGAAAGATAAGTGGCGTTCAGAAAACAACGACTTTGGGGTTGAAGAAGTTTGCTTGTGGCTCGGAGTCATGTTTTTCCAGATGCTTTTCGCTCCTGCTGAACGACGGCATTACGGGCCACTGCTGCGGTTTTAAATAACGTGTGTTGGTCCTGCTCGAGCGGAGTGTGTCGCACTGCCTGATGCGTCACCAATATTACCAATCTTGCATGGGGAGCAGCAATAAACATGTAGTTTATAGGTAGGAATATAGGAGGCAGATACATGGATGTGTCATTTTACAGTCTGCACAGAGATGCGGTTTGTACTACCACTGCCTTGCATGATGGAGGTCCTGGGTTGGAATTCGGGGCTCGGGTCTTTCTGCTATGACTTATTTGTTTTCTCCTGGTATTCAGGCTCCCTCACAAAGTTCAAACACATTACCTTTAGGTTCACTGGTAAAGGTACAAATGTGTGCATGCTTGTGATTGACTGCTTATCTTTGCGGTTAGTACTGGTATTTGTGGGGTAACCAAAAGATAGCTTTGTGCTTTTTCAGGTGTTTCTCTCTATTATTAGCACACCTATGGAAACAAATGAATCGTCCTCACTAAGATATACTGTAGGGTTTGTGAATTATAATTTAAAGCACCAACTTTTATATTAGTGTTTTAGCCATGGGTCTGGTTTTGGTTCCTGTAAGTCATTAAATAACTAGTAAGGATTAAAATCTTTCCCGTTCCACTTGCACATTCAGCAGTCCCACATGTCCCGTTGGATCTTTGCAGACTACACAAGTCAGGACGAAACACTGAGTGAGCTTTATCAAAAGAGGTCGGGGTAGTCACATGTCACGCTGCTGAAATGACACATGTTGACCCAACAAAAGCGTCTGGCTGTGTTAAACGTGGACGCCATCAACGAGGAGTAAAGCATTATCATAAAGTTTGAAAAGTGAGTCATCATCTTGCATATTAAATAGGGGGAGGTTTATGCTTTTTCTTTCCGTTTTTGCAGATCAGTGAGTTACAAACCCATAGGGACAGATAACTATTTGTAAGTCAATGCGTGTGCAGAAAACCCCCCAGAGATGTATGGCGATTTGCAAAATCGCATGCAGAGTGTCACTGCTGTCATCTGCTGTGTTTAAAGCTGTGATGAACGGAAAACAGGAACTTCTTGCCCGGGAGGTTAATGATCTCAGACGTGGCCTCAGTTTGAAAACCGCACAGATTGTCAACAAAAACAAAAGAACTCCCTCCTGAGCAGAACCGCAAGAATAATCTCACATGAACGGGTATAGTTGTCTAGAAAAAGTCCATAGTGACTAATGTGTTGGTACAAATACGTCTCAGCGAACGCCTCTCCCTCTCGATGCAGGTCCAGGGAGAGGAAATTCCTTTGTCATGGATTTCTGTGGATTTGACCTCTTTGTAATTTGAGTCTGACTAACATAACTACGTGTAAATCATTTAGAAAGTAATCGAAGTAAATAAATAAAAAATGTTTCCGGAAAATTTACGGAGGATTAAAGACATTATAAAATCCCATGCCTTTAAAAAAAAGTGAAAAGAAAATAATTACTTTGAGCTTAACTGCAGGGTTGTTTATCTCACAAACCCTTCTTAGCTAATGAGGCGAAACAGCGTCATTAAGAAGCAACAGGCCTATATATGGTTGACTCATGTGCTTGGACACACTTCGGATCTAAGCAACAGCACTTAGACCCAAGTGCCTGTCCAGTATGCATGAGGGAGGAAGTGCCTCCACACAGAGGAGTTTTTCTCAGGAGTCTCCCTCCTTATCGGCCCGATCAGACTTCTGCAGGCCCACCAGCAAGGACAGGCTTCCTGCTAATGACGCAACCGCTGCAGTGCTGCAGGGAAGTACCGGGGGGGGGGGGGGGTCACTCTTCATGGCAAACACAGCAAGGCTTTGTTGATGTTTTTCGGTTTTATTTTCTTTATTGGTGGAGCTGAGTAAAATGTGTGCAGGACTCATGAGGATATAGTTTATCAGTGGATTAAAAAATAAGGATTGTTCTGATATAACCAAAGTAAAGTAATGCTGTAAAACTTTATATTGCCCATCACCATTTTAATTAAAATAGTTTTATGTTTTCATTTAGTTATCCCGGTTACATGCCCAAAAAAAATCCATGTTCCATGCAACATTTATCTAACCTACCAATTATGTACTGTAGCTGTTATGCGCTACTCATGAACGTGACTGTTGTTGTTTAGGTTGTACATATACAAAAAGGTTTTTCCTTGTGGTGTTATGGTATGTTAATTTAAAGTGTGTGTGGTTCTTATTCTAACAAATACATGTTTAATTTGCGTCTTTTACTTTAAGCTACTGTGCTAAAAAAAAAAAAAAAAAAAACAGATGAGAGAAGAGGAGACAGAGGAGACCACTTTGAAGAACAAATGAGTACAAGCTGAGATGAAAGCATGCTTAACAATAGTGCACCCAGCTTTTAAAATGACACCGTCTTTTGTCTTGTGCATGCGTGGAAGTTAAATCCTTTTGTTTGTTCTTTTGAGGTTATGTTTAGCAGCTAGCAACGTTCGGTTAATTGCATAATTAACATGTACACATTTTGGCATGATACGGATGACGCTATGCGAACATTTTTGCTCCAAATCTTTATCGTATTCAAACATGTTCCTCTTACCGATACTTCCAAAACATCTTGAAACGGTCTCGACAGCACACAAAACAAATAATACGCTAAGGATTAAAGTGATGCATGCTGGATGATTGATTTCAGATAACGTCACTATAAAAGCTGCCCTATGTTTTATCAGCAAGATGATTATAATGCGAAGCAGCTGCCGTACAAGATATTAGGGTTTTTCTTAACAGTAACCTAATACAGCATTACCCGTGAGGCCTGACATTATGAAATGAAATCAGTAGTTGCTGGGAGGTTCATCGTGCATGTTAGGGTTTGACCCGAATGTGAGGGCGAACGATACAAAGATCACCTTATCAAAGGATTCTGAGAAGTGTAGATCTTGCTGAGAATAATGGTTTTTACTCAGTACTTGTTCTGAAAAACCACAGAAGACGAACCGGGCCTCATCCGCTGTCACGCTCAAAGAGGCGCAGAGAATGCGCTGCTCAGCCAGTGCATGCTACCCTTGCAGAGGCTACATCATGTGATTCTCCTTGGCAGCTTGACTCTGTTTCGAATGTGCGCACAGATTCAAGGGTTGCCGCAGCAAGTGTTAGGCCAAAAACATTAGGCTTCTCCTCTCTGTCGGCCTTATTTGGTGCACATTCTGCTCATGGCGTGTTGTTTAGAGTCCGAGATTAATTGGGTTGAAAAACCGACTTGGGTTCCAGGTCAAACGAGCTGTACAGAGAAGACCGAGTCAAGGGAAATTTAGTTTTTATCATTGGTAATATCTCTTTAGTTTAAAGGCCAAACTGGCAGAGACGCTGTGTCCCAGCAGCAGCATTTAATAACCAGATGTTACATATATTTATATATATTTACTGGGGGCTGAAAGAAACAATATGTGAATGTAATGCTTCATAGGCAACACCCACGATGTCTCGTGGTAATTGAACATTTAATTCAATAATTGTTCTCCATAATATTTCCTTATACAAGCACGTCCCATGATGCAGTGACGTAAGCGCGGGCTAAGGTTTTGGCCCCAGCAGGGAAAGGAAAACATACTGTGTTTGCTCTTTTCTCCAGCTTTGTTTCAGCACACACACACACACACCAACACTCACACGCACGCACGCACGCACGCACTCACACACACACACACACACACACCGAGAGACAGTAACACATCTGACAAGACCTCTGTCTCCTCTGTGTCTGTGAACACGTAACGACAGAGGCCTTCTGTCACCAGTCGCAGAGCGCAGTTTTATTGCAAACAGGTCATTATTTATCACTGTGCCTGTCAAACACGGTTTTAGAAGCTGTGCAGGCTCAGTGAAAACAGGCCACACATCTGAGGCAGTGGCAAAAAATGTCAATCAGGTAAGGCCTAAAAGGATTTGTGTATATATATATATATATATATATATATATATATATATATATATATATATATATATATATATATATATATATATATATATATATTCGGAAGGCAGCTAGTTTCGCCACCGACTAATTTTCTTTGGGTTGTAGCATCGTTTCTATAAACCTTTTTTCTTTTTTTTTCTTATCACCTATCATCATTTCTTTAACTAGCAATTATGCACTACTTTTTGTCTTCGTACGTTTGTGTTGTAAATTTAGAAAATGTTATATATTAAAGGTGTATGTTCACTGTCTGATGAGGCTTCATTTGCTCTTCTATCTAAAAATAAGTAACGTAGGTTTTAGGTCATATTTGGATCTACTTTTTTTTGGGTGGGATTTGTGGCTTTTGTCCTATATTTTTGCCCTGCTCCTAATAAATATTCCCAGTAATACTGAGACTGCTTTAAATGTTAAGCATAGAAGCCACGTTTGACAATTGATCATGTTTTACAGAAGACAATTATCATTCTAGATTTATTTGTGAGGGTCAGATAGAGGCTTTGGATCACCTGGGAGGGCAAAGGAGGCTTTTAAGTCGTCTTTTTGCAATTTGTAGATCAAATACAAAGACTTGGAGTGTTTCAAGCATGTGATGTAATGGAGTACAATGGTTTGGAGAACTGGGGTCTCCTCACATGCTGGCGCTTGGCTCTTCAGTTCTACTGCATGCCAGATATTTGTGCAGCGCTCTGGGATAGCAGCCATGGTTTTTGCTCCAGATTTTGTAGCTGCTCCTGTCGCTGAGCCTATAGCTGAGGTGAGCCAGGAGTCACCCTCACATCTGACATGAAGGTAAACTGTTAAACAAGAAGTGACAACATCATGTTAAAGACAGAACCATTTAGAGTAAAGTTTATTTCGCTGTTCTTTGTATCCATAAATAATCCGAACTACAACAGGCTTTAGGATTACATATAGGAATGAAAGGCCATAAAAATACCTTATGAAACGTGTGAAAGTGTGTAAGCATTGCAGTGTGTTCTGGTATTCCCTCCCTGATTGAATGAAATTGTCAATATCACTGCATTTTCTACTTTTTTTAAACTACGGTACTTTAAACTGTTTTATTCAAAGTTATGTGATAAGGGCTTCTGGTGTAGATGCATTGGAAAATGGGAAAGGAAAGAAGAAAAACATCTAACACACAAATCTGTTTTTACTTTTCGGATTTAGCCTTTAATCTATCTTCCCCCCCCCCCCCCCCCCCCC
>JAVLVB010000515.1:81186-93659 GCA_032876305.1 Orestias chungarensis | reverse complement strand
TTAAAAGCATTCATTTCAAGTTAAGCAGTTTAGATTCCATATGAGCAATTCAAATATAATTTATTGAAGTTTCTTTTCTGATGGCACAAAGTTCTACAACCATTACAGTAAAAAAGCTTACAGTCAGCATTAGCCAGCCTTCTTCCTCGTCTCTACGCTGCATTTGTTTACTCGTGTTAGAGAGACGAGAGGGAGGAAGATGAAAGTTATAGTAGATGAAAGTGAAACTGTGTTTAAGGGATCGTAACTTTTACAGATTTTTCTTTTTTTGTTTTATGACCATTGTCAAATTACCGTACTTTGTAACAATTATACGCACTCCTACCCTTTACGTATTTTTTTTTCTTTTATGCTATACTATTTATACTAGTGAAATTTTGTGTGATAGACCAACACAAAATATTCCATACTTCCATGAGGTGGGAAGAAATTTAATGTCATTTATTTTTCTGATAAAAATAAAAATCTCAATCTTGTGTTCTAAAATTTTGACATCAGTCCTCTTAAATCAATACGTGTTTAGACCTGCGTTCCACTGCAGTTACAACTGCAGGCCTTTTTGTCCAGGTGTCTAAAAGCTTCGCGCTACAGGTGAAAACCTTGCCAATGTTTCCGCAAAATGCGTCAGTAGCTCGGATTGCACAGAACATATCTATGACATACATTTTTAGATTTTCTGTTTGCTCAACATATTGTTTCATTTGTGTTTCCTTATATCTGACCAGTTTTTATGCCCATACTGATGAAAATAAATCGCACATCCTGATGATGATGATCCCTAAACGATGATGATGCTAATAAACCTATAGAATTGCATATGTATTTTTTTGTTTACAGTAATTGTTTACAATATTTTTATTGTAGTAAGTTCTGTATCTTTCTTGAAATGGTAAGTATAGTAGCTTACCTGCATTAGTCAGGAGCTGCAAGGTCAGCGGTCTGAGTTTGTGAACTGTTGTTCAGTTAATGCTCTCTGATGCGGCTGTTGCTGGGAAAAAACCCCAAACTAAAAAGGACGACATACAGTTTGTTACAGTGGGCTGGTCCTATTCCCAACAAACCTATCTAACCAGAAAAAAAAGTCTCTACTCCAGTGTCGCTCAGGCGTGTTGAAATGAGAAATCTACTCTGAATATTTCCCATTTGGCACCTCAAAATATAAAAAAAAAATGAAACATGTTTTAGGAGATGAATGTATTACATGCGTGTTTGTTCTTTTCAGGTATGTTGTGTGTTTAGTTCGTTGCTTAACATTTTTTTGTTTTTGTTTTTTGCTTAACATGTTTTGCTTATGAGTTACAGTGAAGGCACATGGTATTTTACCGGCTGTGTACAAGTCCGCCATTTACAGGAACTGGTTGGAAGTTAGATCACACAGACTGATATCACTTCTGTTCATTGTTCATTTTATGAACATCACCTCAAACTGATTTGATGCAATATATCAATGTTTTTGACGTGGTTAAGAGTTGCTGTGGTGTGTTGGTAGACATCATCATCCATTAGTGGTTTGAATTGAATATGTGCACTAATATATCAATCGACACAGCTTTGGCTCTCTTAAAGAAGCCATGTATACAGTAAAAGTTCCAGAGATAACGGTGCAAGCATAAATATATCATAATAAACATGTCATACCTCATGAATTACTATTACTGCTTACTGTAAAAGGCAATACACAAGCCTTGACCTTAGAAAAAGAGTATTATTCCACAGCAATTAAAAAACACATCATTCTCATAGACTTTGTCCGCCTAGGAAAACATTGCAGTGCCCATTCACACTGTGGCAAAAAAGGTGTTTTGTCAGCCCCTGATTTTAGTTGAAGTTTTCCTACTTTTTTTTTTTTTTTACACTTTAACTATTGGAGACAAAGATCTTCCCCAGTTTTGTGATGTGGCTGGTATTTAGCTCTCTCCTCCATGCAGATATCTGCTGGAGCGTTGAGGTTTTGGGTCTGGGCTTTGAACTGCCTCCACACACTTTCTATGAGTTTGGACCAGCCGTCTTGTCCCCTTTGCTGGAAAAACGGCCCCAAAGCAAAATGCTTCTCCACTCCCGCGCTTCAGAGACCTCTGTGTTTTTCTTCCTCCAAACATGATGAATTGAGTTTCTACCAAAAAGTTCTTTTTTGGATTCATGATATTCGCCCAATCCTCTATGTGTATGATTCATATGCTCATACGTCTCTCTCTTACTGTCTTTGCTACTGATTCCAGCCTTTGTTACCGTGTTCCCAACTCTCTACAGGTCATTCTCCAGATCCGTTCATGTAGTTCTGGGAGTTTTGCTTTTCATTTTGACGCCACCATATGAGATCTTTCAACTGGCTCCAGATTGAGGGAGATGATCGAGTTGATCATTACGACTGTCGGGGCTTGTTATCTACATTGCAGATAAATAGTTATGCCAGGATTCCCACTGACGTCAAAAGCTAGACAAAGGGAAAAACTGGCTCGCGTCATGTTTAAATCGGTTCATGGCAACTGTTCAATGATACACCTGGTAGGCTCATGGGTTTACAGTAATAAAGGTACAAAATCTGGTTTAACTTGTTACGTTCCTTTCCGAACGAGTAAACCCGAAGCCACAGTGCAAAAACAATGTTACAGCTGTTGGCTTTGCCTTTCCAGTTAAAATTATGTTGGGAATTTTAAGTTTTAATACTAAGTTGGCTTCTATTCAATACTCTTGCAGTAGGTATTTGTTTTAGTCACTGCCATATTTGTTTTAGTCACTGCCATATTTGTTTTAGTCACTGCCATATTTGTTTGTCACTGCCATATTTGTTTTAGTCACTGCCAACCACTGAAATTCAACTGCTGCCAAACAAAACTTCAAAACTCCAGAAAGTTGTCTGGTAAATGGTTAAATTGTAGATGTTGCATTATAACATTTTATATCATTCTTATCAACCTTTGAAATAAATGGTCTTTGTCAAACTTGAGATAAATATGTTTACTAGTTTAAAAAAAAAAAAACAAACAAGATATTTAAAGGGTAGAACGTTACCTGTATTCTGTTAGAATCTCGCAGAAATGATGCCTGATGTTCAAATTTTTATCTGTCCTTTAGACTTCATAGAAATTTGTGCATTTCAATCAGAAGTTAAAACAGTTTCCCTGTATAAGTTGTTTGGTTTCAGAGAGAGTCGCTCCTTGTTCCCTTTTTTTTTTTTTTTTTTTAACTACCATCCTTTTTGGACTTAGAGCTGCTACTTTTTCACATGCTTTTAACACCTATGGATTTTTACACATCAATGAAATGAAGAAGCAATTCTGATTTGTGTCCAATTCCTACACGTGGTTTTAGTGTGCAGTAGAACAACAAAGGTGGGAAGTGTTACATGCATCGCTGGGAAAGGCCAAATGTGGTGTTTGCGTTTGTTACAGATATGTGTTCAAATAAAAGGTGTAAAATGTCGTTATAGTGTAGACCCCTGTGGCTTAGACAAGTTTGCCCTATTATTGTGGTTCCTCTTTGTTTTTAAAAAGTAAAACTTTGTTATAAACTAAGTTTACCTAAACAAACTTTGTAATTGTGTTAAATTGATTATTGATTAACTTTTGTAAAAGGAAGTAGTTCGTCCTCTGTTTTCAAGATAAATTGCAATGTCCGTTGTTTTTTTTGTGCAATGGAAAAAAAAAACAGCAGTTGCAAAACAAATACAGATGCAAAAAGTTTGCTTATACTAATAATTTAACTTTAGCCCTAAGCTGCGTGTCCAACCCATTTTCCAGAAACATTATCTCCTTTTTCCTTCAAGTTTATTTATTCCAAGGTAAAAATATAGCAAACCAAATGTTGGCCATGCGATCGCCATGAGCAAAACACCATGAAACGTAAAACCCTCTCCATCTGCTGCAGGATGTCCTCTTGTAACACACCTATTATCAAAAGGTTGAAATATGAAGGTGACAGCTTGTGCAAATATATGATATACTTTTTATTTAGAAATAATAGAAGAAAGTAGGTTTTGATCCTTTTTACTGAATAGATTGATTAAAATAGATTCATTTTACAAAGAAATTGTTAAAGCGCCTAGTTCATTTTTACAAATAAGAGATGGGAGGAGTCTCGGAAAAACAGTACAGTGCAAAATATGCGTTGTTTTTATAAAGAAAAGCAATTACATTTACATTCACCAAAATATCTTTTTTCCAGTGCAGGAACTTTTAGCTTTATTTCTGTTTACAAGTGATCAGATTTACCGTTTGGCTCCCTCTCTTGACATATCCCCTTATTTTCTATTATTTATATAAGCAAACAAGGAGACAACAAACATAACAAAGATAAAAAGAAGGGCCAAGCAGAAGGCCTTCAGGCAATCATGAACATTGTTGTTTGTGGTTGGGTAATATCGGGCTTGTTCGGTGAATAGAATGGAAGATCCATGTAGACGAGTAGATGCGCTTCCTTCTTCAGCGAGTTGTTGGAGTTCATTGATGTTTGTCCGGCTGATCTCCTGTAAAAGGCTGAGTGTGATTATGTATGTATGCTCTTGATCATATTCGGTTCCTTCACCATGTGTATGGTAGTGCTGAGTGATGAACACTTGGTCTATTATCCATTCAGGTTGATGTACATAGGCTCTAATTAAGATCCGAGCCCTGTTGTTGGTAATATTCCATCTCTGGGGTTTTCTTACGTAGTTTGGAAGTGAATTGGAAGTTGGCTTACTAAGACTACCAATTGTGTAGTAGTGGTAACCCCGAGGCAGTCGATCAAGGAGACCTTCATGATTTGCATAAAGATGTGAGCCAAACTCAGAATTAGGGTTAAAGGTAAGTTGCATCTCATAACTGTTTACTTTATTGGCAAACCAATGTAGCAGCTCTAAAACATTTGTTTCCCTAGAGAGTGGGCAGTTGATCAGATCCTTGATTGAGTCCAGCGTTTTCTTCTGTGCAGCGTACACAGAGGTCAGCATAAGGCACACAGCCATACAGAAAGGGATTTTTCTGGGCATCATCAATCCCTGTAAAAAAAAAAAAAAGTATGAGCTGTCAAAGATTATCAATGCTGTAGATTTTCCCACTTGAATTACTTGATTACCTCGTGTTTAACCTTTTGTAGGTTGATACTTTCTACCCGCTCTTCTCCAAAAATAAACTAAAATTTAGTATGAAATCAAATTAGAAACGAATGCACTTGTTTAAACACACACAAAAATTCATTGTGTAAATGCTGGATTCCATTAGATTAATCTTTTGCACAAGTTGGAGTTACAACAAATTAAACCACATAACTGCAAAGATTTTTGCACAAATATATATCACCTACTGAAGAAATTTGCTACCCATTTTAAATTTGATATTTAAAATAATCATTTTGTTTCTTTTGTTTTTTTCCTGGATTCTTTTAAGTTCTCTGATTGTCTAATCTCTGTTGTACTGTCTCAATATTATAAACAGTTCTTGTATTTTTTTCATAAAAACTTGCTTAGCGACAAGTGCTGATAATTACCTTCTGCTACAAACTCTGGGACGTACACATTTGACTTCTTTTGCAAATTGTCTATGTTTTTGTGTCTGTCCCTATCAAATCAACATATTAAAAATTTTTAAGGACTGTTGACTTGCATCATTTTCTATTCTGTTTTTATTGCAGGTTGTATTGTTGTTTTTAGGCGTGGCTACTTTAAATCTGAAACTATTAAAAAAGAAAGTCGTGCATAGTTAGTTTCCACATATCAAAAAAATAAAATCTCATTCTGGATTTAAATTGATGTTGAGAATAAATCATTGTCTTTGTAAGTCAGAAATGACCCGATCTTACCTGCAGCCGTCTGCTTCTGTCAGGGCTCGGGTTAACTTGTGTCTGGCAGAGCAGCGGTTGACTTCTTTTATTTCTTCATATTCTAATTTCATGAGAAATTAAAGTGGGATACCGTCAGTTGGGGTGTAGCTTTGTTTAATTAACCTTTCCATATTCAGAAGAAACCTGATTGTCCTTTTGAGGTTGTAAAAATTCAAGAGCTCAAGTTTAGACTTGAGGTGTGCAGCAAGCCGCTTTAATTGCTTCATTTAATGTTGCACGAAGTAATCTTGGAGTACAGTTCAGCATGAACATGCCATAAAAACTCTGTTCACTGTTCTTTTTTACTGCAGCTGTTAGCCGACTAAACAAACCAGTGGACCTATTCGAAGTAGAGTTGATGTAAAGTTTTGTCCTTAAAATGTTTAGATGGTCACACCTCACATTTTAAATTTTTTCTACCATCTGACATTTACATTGCTTCAATAGTTAACACTGGGTGTGGTCATTAAGGTAACAGTCAGTTGAATTTCCTATTAAATACTGTGTAAACTACAAATTAGAGTGATAAAACATATGGAATCACAATCATGATTTTGATATTGGTGTTCTGGTTTTTGGGACAACGTTAAAAACTGAGTCACCTTAGGTTTATACACTTATTTGTTCACCTTCTACTGAATTTTGAACACCAACATATCTAGAAAGGATTTCTACACTGCTGAACCCTGATTGACAGAATATTACATCAGACCAATGAAGTACCTTTCTCATATACAGAAATGTGGACTTAATTAAATGTATTTTACCTTTTTAGATTTATTTTTTTTAAAGTTTTTTTTTTTTTCAAAGATAAGGTGGCTTTTATAAACCTCAGTGGGTTAGTTTTACAATTGAAGAAAGGTTCACAGAATGCTCATTAAGCCACATTTGTGCAAAGCATCACACAAAGGTGGCCTGTTGATGGATCCTCCGTACATTTCACAGCGTTTGCAACAAATCAAAGGGAACATTACCAAAAACCCTTTTGGTTTATTAAATTTTTATTAACGTTTTTTATTTAACAAAAAAATAACAATTTATAATTGATCAGAACCACACTCTAGCATTCTGTATGCTGCTTACACACTGACCAAAGGTCCATAGCAATAATCTTGAAGGTGTTTGATTTTTCTTGTAGAAGAACAAGACATTTGGTTTGATATTCATTCTGTTACATCGTTCGGGGAGTGTTTATGCAGGAAAAAAGTGATTCAGAAAGCAGGAAAGAAAGCAAACTTACAGCTTTGTACAGTACATTCACTGCGATGAGATTGTCTTTTAAGTGCGTTTGATTGCATACTTCATCACTTCCAGCAGGGGGTACGTAATTTCTCCGCATCACCATGCAGTATGAGTCTTGCTTGGACACCTGGCGCAATTTTCATGCTGGATTGGTACTCAAATACAGACCAGTCCTGCAAAGCGTTGGCTTGTTTAAATTTACTTGCCCACTGCCACTGCCACCATTCGTAGTTCATTGTAGCTTTATTTTCAGATGTGTAAAAGCCAACCCATGCGTCTTTGACCTGAGACCTCCAGTCGCTTAAAGACTGTTTCACATATAACCGAGCGCAAGCGTTGCCGTCCTTTGCAAAAATTTGCAGGGATAAGTTGTAACCCTGTATACACACTGCTGATGTGGGGTTCTTAAACTCGGGACCTCTGTGTATCTCCTCTCCGAGACGGGACCAGAAGCAGTACAGTGTTGTCGCCTCATGAAGCCGGACCTGCAGTCCTTCATTCAGTGGTATGGACGTGTCATAAGTGCCGTTTTTGACGTTCCCAATAGACTTGTGAGTCAAAGCTTTTTCATCCTCATTGTGCTTATAAAGTGCAATCATCAAACCTCCGTTGTAATTATTTATCGGAATATTCTTCCAAGTGATTCTGGCATTTCCCCCTGAACCTGTCCCCACCTGAAGAGTTATATCAGGGCTGCGTGGCTGCGGGATTCTTATGGACACGTCTGAGCTTCTGCTCGGTCTATCTGGGAACCGGACGACAACATAATCAGGTTGTGTGTTTCTTTTCACCGAAGGCTGACGTCTGTTGTTTTGTTGCTGATTGGTGGAGTACTTTTCCTGGATTACAATAAACAAGAACAGTCCTAGACAAGCAAGGTCACCCCACACATTTCTAATCTCTCCCAACTGGGAATAATCGGCGCTGCTTCCAAAGCGATCTCTGAGGTTTGTTAGCGTGGTCAAATCATTTTGTTCCACAGGAAATTGACGAATCTCTCTCAAAAGGTCAGCAGTGACCTGGTAGGTTTGGTCGGGATCATACCTTGTCCCTTGATTATCAGATGTCTCAAAATGCTGCGTGATGTAGACTCTGTCTATTACATTCTCAGCCAGTCGTCCCACATTCCGCTCCCGGGCCCTAAATATGATCCGGTCCCTGTTTCTTCCCTCATAACCAATTCGGGGATGAACAACGTAGGATGGGAGTTCAGATGACCTCTCTTGATTGAGATTACCAACAGTAAAATATCGATATCTACGTTTTTCATGACGCAATTGCTCCAAGAGCCCTTCGTAGTTTCCATAGTGATGTGCGCCGTAATCGGCATTATCTGGGTCGAAGGTTAGCCTTATGACATTGTTATTGTCAATGGTGACTTCATTTGCAAACCAGTGAAGGAGTAGAAGGCTGTGTGTGGGCACAGACGGACCAAAGTTAAGTTTCTTTAGATCGTTGATGGTGTTGAGGACTTGCAACGCGGATGCTGAGGTCAAGAGTAGTAGTAGAGCCACGCAGAGACCCAGGGTTGGTCGTGAGAACTTCATCGTCCTGTAAAAACATTTAGGAATTGTTAAATCTATATCATACATTATCATTGTATGTAAGTTTTACAACTTTATATCTAATACTAACTAAAAATAAGTATTTTTTGACAAGTCATGGGATGGCATATCATTACCTTGAGAAATGCATTTAAAAAAAATTTAGTTCAGAAGGTTTGAGAAGACCATTCCTAATGTGATCTAAATTTGAAATATTGTTAAATAGTTTTCATTCTCTTTTTACTTCAATACAACACAGCATTTATTTTAGGTCTGTTTATGCCCCCTTTCCGTGCTGTTGACAAATGAAGGCAGGGCTGTTTGTCATGCTTTTAACCAAATTGAAATGCCCTTTGCACCATTATACTGTCGCAACATTTGTTCTTCCTTAACATAATCCTGAAAACAACAATAACTATACTAAGATGTCGTTTACAAAAACTGAATCCATTTCCTAAAAAAAAAAAAAAAAAAAAAACACAACACTTATTTTAAAGATGATGAAATAATCTAATAATAAATCTTTATTCTTTTTATATTTTTGATGAACAAAAAAATAATCTGTTTTCTTAAATGAGAGAGGGAGACCTTACCAGCGAGGCAGTGCTGTTGACCAATGTGTGTGTGAGCTCTGTGTATGGTGGAAAGCTGTTTTGACATCCTCAGAGTTTCTGTTTCCTGGTTATTGAAACCAGGTCTCTTTATTTAGTTGAATCGGGCTGGTCTAAAGACACGCCCCATGGATCTTGTAAAAAATTAACTGTATTGGAACGGCATATCTATCATCTGTGCTGCTAATATTGTTCCTGTGATTGCAACACCTCAATAGCATCTTATTTCCACTCTTTAAGTAATTGTAGGTTGTTGTTTTTTTTTAAATTATTTGTTTGTTCGTCTTTGTTTTTTCTTACTTGTGCATAGCTTCCGGTGCAGCGGACAACCCTGCCACAACACCTCCAGCAGCCAGCAGGGGATGCTCTCACACAGATCGTTTTTCTGATTCATGCCGGCCGTTGTGCTCTTAAAATTTCTGTGGCAATTCTTTGCTCTTAGAAACACACGGATCATGCTATTTCCAGCTCTTGAGGAATAAAGGTAGCCTAGTTGGGCTGTAAAGGGTGCAGAATCTGTTTGCAACAGCCCGACTGAGGTACATTTCTGCTGCCAAAAATCCTCATAGCTGAAGAATAGCTTCCACTAGATGCACGTGATACCCTTAGAAGCGCGTAGACACAGCCACCTTAAATTCCCTAACCTATTACATAATTATTTGGTTGATATTGTAAAATATTACTCGTCCACTCAGTGTTATTGCACAACAGAAGGTTATTCAGACAAACATACAAATGCACTAAAATGCAAATTCGGCTAAATGTCCATTAATATCCTGAGTGGCTGGTCTATTTCCCATGGGAAGGGCAAAAAAAGCGCAAAATTACACGCACAGAGGAAATATTTACTTTTTCTGACACCACCCACAGGTTTCACATAGATTTTATTGGGATTTTATGTGATTGACCAACGCAAAGCGGTGTATAGTTTTAAATAGATGGAAAATGTTTGTTTTTATTAAAGCAGGGTATCAATTCAATTCTGAAACTAGTCGAGGGCCTTCTTTACAATCTGGAGCAAAATCATAAAGAGACACTTTTAAAATGCATAAAACGTGGATTGTACTACATAGGAAAAATTTTATTGGGTTAGCATAACATGGAAAAACTAGGTCCTTCTGCTAGGGACTCCAGATTAAACATACATTCAGTGCCAGGACATGCCTGGATTTTTCCATGCAGGACAACAAAACTGCATGTGTCAAAGGCCCTGAACAGCTGCACCGAACTCTGTTAGCGTTCTGCCAGTCGGTTCTTGCGCTCTGGCTGCCAAAACATGACAACATCTTGGCTCAGAAATGTCCACAAACATCAACACATGACACTGGCTTTCTGTTACAATGTCCTCTTCTCCTCACAATGGGGATGTTTTAATCTTTAAACACGATATCCCAGCTAAGCAGGATTTTTAATAAGAGTGCGGCGAGTTTTGTTTGATTAGACAAATGATGAGAAGAAACTCGAGTACAGCGAAGAGGATTCCTTTAAAAACGGATCAATTAGACCGTTTTGTCTGGTGGAATCGTGTGTCATGTGTTGGTGGTTTTCAGGTCAGTCCTGTAGAGACTGGACTGTCTTTGACATTGTGAGTGAAAACGGGTTTTATAGTCGAGGGAACTCATGAGAAAGGTGAACTAAATAAGCTTCTCCTAAATACATGCGACAAGCTCCATTCATGTCAGATGAGTTTGGCTCCAGAGATTAAATGATGTTAATCCTCACAGTTTACAAATTCAGAAAGATTCAGCTCTAAAGCCCATCTGCAATGATCGTTTCTCTTAAAAGGAGAAAAAAAGTCTTTAAGTGAATAAAAGATGTTAAAAAAAACCATTTGTTTTCCCCACTATCAAAAAAAACAAACGTTTCTTTGATAATTTGTTACTGGAACGTGACTTGAGCAAGTAGAGCTTTATTCAAGCAATATGCAAATGTAATCATGTGCGCATGATGTACAAACATTTGGAAGAACAAGAGTTCAAAAAAACTACTGTCTTAAGTCTGTGAAATTCCATTAGTTTTTTTTTATTTATTTTTTTATGGGGCAAAGTAAGACTGCCCCAAGGCTCCCAACACTGTTACACAGGTTGAGGTGAAAAGTGCTTCTGCATGGGTTAAAAAATGGTGTTGTCTTACAAAGGGCAGATGATTTACAAAAACATTGAGGAGACGGTCTGACCCTCGGTGTGACGACAGAGTCAAAGTTTATTCTACAAAAGTCCAAGATTATTAATGAGTAGACATAACATGCTTGGGGTTATTGAAGTCATAAGACTAACTGTAGTATCAAACAGGAGTGAAGGATTTCCAAGAATAGTCTTCACTTTCGGAAAACACAATCACCTGTGCTTTCGTTGGATTTATATGCAGGCAACATTGGGTATATCAAGCAATCACGATGTGTTAGAACAGCTTTTTCTGTTATTACAAGAGTTCACAAATGAATCTTTTTACCTTGGTATTTCTAACGTTCCAGCTGCTATTACTTGTGCGCTTCCTTGTAACGTGTGTGTGTTTCAGCACTGTGGTTACATTCATGCTAATGCGTGGAAGAAACTATAATTATACTTTTGAAAGGAAACTGCTGTCTCTCTTACCTTTTTAATTATACAAACATGCAGCTAAGGATATAAAATACGAGCTTGTATGTTCAGAACCAAGTCGTTGCACTAAATATTGAAAGTGGTTCAAGCAGCTCTAAAATTGTTTTCTTCGTTCCTTATACCTTTTGATGTTAACCAGTTGTTCGTTAGAGTTTCGTGGCAGAGTTTTGATAATCTGGTTTTTGTAAAGCTTTAATGGGCTTTCATTGACTGAACTGTAGCCCTTTTGTTTCTTTAGATTGTTTCTAGTCTCTATTGCACAATTTGGGTTACTTTCTTTGGAAATGCTTGTATTTACCCAAATTGAATAAATGGGTTCAACTATGGGTTTGCTTTGAGTAAGAGTAGATGGATGTCTGTGGCCCATGTTCATTATGATTTATGATCAAAGTATTGTCCAATTTCCATTTGGTGGACCAAATTTCTACCACTTTTGGTCAAAGGTTGTCCAATGTCCTCACCTCTGATGTAGACCCTGAAACTTTGTGATTTCTGAGGGGTTGCATTTCAGAATACATGATTTTCTATCGCAGACAAAGGTTAAAAGCTCAATAGGATAAACCAGATCAACTTTTCTAAATTGCCGTAGGCTTTCTTGCTTTATGCTAAAGCAGGGGTCTTTACATTTATCCCTTGAAGTCTGGTGTCCTGCAAAATTGAGATGCTTTCCCGATCCG
>JAVLVB010000515.1:54006-81086 GCA_032876305.1 Orestias chungarensis | reverse complement strand
CCCCGGGTAGGTAGTCAGTTTCTCCAGAGTTCTGCTGGTGTCCTAAGTATTAGACTGAGATATATGTTGAAGCAGAATTGCATCGAAGATTTCTGGACATTGATCCTTTCAAGGCCGGGATTTAAAAGCCCTGGGCTGACATCTCACTGCCCTGGCGCTCTAAATAAACATGAAAAAACTTTTGTGTTTTCCCTGACTTTATGTTTGTCGCTAATTCTAAAACAACTAACTTGTCCTCCACAACTGTAGCAACATCCCCAGAGAAGTGTTGTTCATAAAAATAATTATTTAGTGTTTTGAACTGTACCTTCAAGCCAAACTGGCTCATTTCCAATAAACGGCGTTTATTTTTTGGTGTATTTCTTAGTGTTCTCATTTTTCTATTCCATTATCTAACAGGCTTACTTTCCTCAAATCTATCCGGTACTGATGTTTCCGAAGTTGTTAAGACTTTAAAATGGTTAAAGAAGTTCAGGAAAGCGGCTGGATATTATGTCATGACCTTGAATGTTTGGTCTGTTTGAGTGAATGAGTTTTATGTGCCTGTAAATAACAAGACTAAGCAGGGTATTAAATTATGCTGGGACTCATTCAAAGGGCTGCTTTGACACGCCTATAAAGTTCACGTTCCTGCCTAAACTCTGGCTTTGACAAAAAAAACAACTCTTTGTCTCTCTCCACTGATTTATTTCTTACATTATTTTTTTTTTTTGGGGGGTTTCGGGAGAGGGGGGATGTTGGAAGGAAATGGGCGGATCTGGATGGTTTGCATGCTGAGTCACATGGCTGACTAGAGTGGGAGGGCCGAGCTGGGATCAGCCGCAGCAGAATCTGGCCTCTCACTGGTGCTCTTCACTTCAGCAGGGGACGAGTCATTCTCACGGTTGCGTGCGCGCGCACACACACACTCAAACATTACACACGGTAAGTGTCTCGCATACCGGCAGGGGAGTGTTTGTGTACATTTGTGTGTGTGTGTGTGTGTGTTGTGGGGGGGTTTTAAGAAATGTGATTGAACTGAGGGTTTTTTTTTTCCTGCTCGCTCTGTTTTCTTTCCTACCCTAAAGTGTATGTCTGTTTTGTAGTCCAGGTGATAATTGATTTAATGATGTTACCTTAGGCATTTCTGGCTCAGCTCTTGTTTGCATGCGTAGTCTCTTTTCATATTGTTTGCATGTATGGAAATATAATTAAGTTTCATACCCGAGTTGTGGATGCAACCTACAGCAACTTAGCCCAACCTTATGGAAATGCTTGTTTCTAAAACTGACCAATTATATATTTTTAGCTACAGTCTTTATTATTCTGGAAGATTTTTGTTGGACCTCTTTTTAACTTATCATTGTTTCTTCTTTGCTTTACCGTCTCATCTTTCATCCATTGTTGTTGCTGTGGTTTCTGTGCCTCATCCCTCTGTCACCCGAGGCTTTGCTGTTCGGCGCTCATGCATCATTAGGTCATAAAATGAAACAGCTGGAAAACGGCCGACCGCCCCTCACCTTTCTAGATAGTCCTCCACCCCTGTTTGCCTCAGAGGCAAACAGTTTTACACACACACGCACCCACGGCCGTTGACAGGAGCGCTGTTGTTGCCCCCTGAGCATTGCCAGGCAAGAACGGGCCGTGGCCTTTCGCCAGCCTTTGTTGGGATGCTGAAAATGTCAATTTTATCGTCCGTGTCTTTGTCAGCAAGGGGCGAGATATTTTTTGGTGATTGGAGTTGGGTACCACAGTCTTAATGGAATTCGTTGTCATGCATTTGAAAAGCGAATCATTTCCTGAATGCTACCTGCTCGATAAACTGATAAGGTTTCCATTCTGTAGCCTGTTGGTTTACATGCTTTGACTCGTGTAGTAGCTGTAAATATAAGGAATGCTTGTTTAGTTTTTGGCATGAATCATTGTGACACATATTTTTTGGTTGTAGACATCTGTCAGGAATGTTAGGGGGAGGGAGAAAAGGTTAAATGGTGACCGTGGTCCTCAAATTTCCTAGTAGATCTATATTTATAGTATTTTAACAATAAATTAACCACGCAAGATATCAACTAGGCATTGTCCGCTTTCTGGTGCAAATATGTTATGGTTTCAAAACAGTATTTTTAGTAAAATAAGCCCTCTTCAGCCCTCCTTTACTTTTTGCTGTTTACTATTAAGCCGGCTGATAGAAGCTGAAAATATTGCCAGTCATAAGCACAAGTGGTTATTAGTGTTGTTAGTTAGCCGACCAGACCTGCGTAAACGACTTGTATTTAAATTAAAATGATCAGTTTTAAATGCTGGTAAGTAGTGATGACCTGGCAGGAGTAGGAAGCATTGATAGTTTTTGTGATAACCTTAAAACGGCTATTTTCCTACTCTGTTATTGTGTTGTGATGATGGCACACTCGCTTGTGTCTGATGTAAATCACATGTGGAGATTGAACCTGTTTATTTTCTTTAAACCAAATTAAAATTTTCTTGCTGCTGTTAAGTGTAGCGGATCGTGACCTTTACCAAAACATGTTCTAAAAGAGGTTTATGTAGTTCAACGACTTGACCATGAAGTATAGATCCTTCTTAAAATGTTTATTGAAGGAATAATGTTGCTCACACAAAGTGTGTAAAACTAATCCATACTGGCTCGTAGAACATCGATGCTCTCTACTTTAGACTATATTGATCCTGAGCGCACTCTTGGATTTGTTTGTGTCGGCCGTATTTTACGGTGGTTTTATTAAATGTCTGCATCTTAGACTATGGAGTTAAATTCTGCAAGCAGGAATCTTTTTTTGTTTCTTTTATTTTAGCTAATTGGAAGAGAGTACGCATTTATCATATACTATGATATATTTATCCTATATAATCGTTTTGCATGTTTAGGGTTTGACCATTCAATATTAAATAAAGTTGTAACCGAACAAAATCATAGTTTAAATTGAAATGATACTAATTTTTGTTCCTGATTGTAATTGTGGATTTTAAAAAGTAGCTAATATTTGCTCCAAGAGCATCTGAAAACTGTATTATCTTTAGACTTGTGTAGTTTTGTAAAGCTTTAAAACTGACTAAACTGCATGTATGTAAGGAGAGTTGACCTACAGTTGGAATTGGTTTCCATAAATACAGATGTTGAGATAGAAATTAAACAACTGAGTTTTGGATTGGTTTGTCAGTGCATAACATTCCTGCATGCATTCATGCACTTTGCGTCTCGACTGATGCCCGGATTTTATAATATGAACATTAGACCTCGAAAGAATGCTGAGAAATGCGTTCCCTGCGAGCATCTGTGTGTCAGAGCGGCCGAGGAGACTAGAAAGACAACAACTCTCTTGTGTACCACCACAGTTGGGGGAAACCGACAACATTCCTCTGGCAGTCCGGATAAACCTGCGGCATCCAGGCGTCACTGCAGCAATTTGCAATTTCTTTAAAAGCAGAGCAATAATTGTTTTCCTCCTTTTACTAAAGTATAAGCTGTCAAGTGGTGAGAGTTTTTGTAGGTTTGTTACCCATTAAACGTGCTAAGGAATGCTTTAGATTTGATATAAAAGCCCCCAATTGTTTCAAAAATTTTCAGAAACTTCTGGATCTCCTTGAAAGCAATTCCTTCAATGTTAAGATGAAAGTCCACCTCTATGTAATTTAATGTCAATAATTCCTAATCTGGGAAACCCTGGGAGGTTAGTTAGTGACCAATAGTAAAAGAAGAGAAGTGCTTCTCAGAGGACCAATTTTGAAGCAGGGTTAAGAGTAATATCCTCAGGTTGGAACATCTTTCTGTACCTTGGTCAGTCCATCATTTGGTAGTAGAAACTCTGCAGGAGATGAGAAGCTCCACAGCTCAAGTGGAAGTGTGTTTAAATGAATAACTATTGATTATGCACTTCACAAATCCGACATGTTTGATTGTAAAACCAAGTATTATTCTATTTCCAATTCAAAATTATAAGCTTGTTTGTTTTGTAAAATCTTAATAAAACATGTGAAGCATGTGGTTGTACTATTGAAAGCATTTAAAAGATGGCGAGAAGTCATTTCTCTGAACCGTCTTCTCGTAAGAACCGTCCGCATTGCCCTTCTAATAAAACCTTCAAATCAATTATGTCCCACTACATAAAATCTAAGAGGCCCACAAATTGTATCCTGCTGTTGCAAAGGTTTCCAAACAAAGTAGACATGTGAGCGTTACAGATCCACTCAGTGACCCAGTGGTTTATAGAAACTCCCGTGTTCCAAGTTTCCAGGCCGCTTCTTACACATGGATTCCTCTCCTTTGACTCGAGCCAGTGCTGCTCCATGGGTCAGAACCACTGGTTAGTCATGATGGGGGGGAACAACCCCAGAGGAGCTGTCAACAACTTAAACGGGGACAGGACCTCTGACCTGCTCGCTATGCTGTCAAGATCAGCTCTCCGAACAGCTGTAGCGCGGCTCGGCGGTCTTGGCCGCGGCGTAGTTAAAACGAGGGAGACGAAGAGTGCGCGTGCTTGTTTGGGGTTTCTGTAACATTTTAGAGGATTGTACAGCGAACACAGATGCTTGTTCAGACTGCTTAAAATGAAGTCACATCCCAGTTCGGAGGTCTGTAGTTAGTTAGTGAGGAATGCCTCAGGCTCCAAAGTGGAGTAAATCGGCAACATAACTGTCCACAGTCTTTCCTTTTTCCTTCCCCCTTCCTCTGTTCTGAATGCTTTCCTGTGCTGACCGTTATCTTTTCTCCACTGTAAGCTCAGGACTTAAATGTCTGCCTCTGTTTTTTGTTTCCGTAGCTTCATCTCACCTTTATCCCCCGCGCTTCTTTCTTTACGCTGTCCCCTCCCTGCTTTTGTTTCCTTCTTCCCTTACAAAAAAAGGCTTTGTGGTTTAGCAGACCGCTGGCTGTATTTGCAAAGCAAAGAAACGCGATCCTACCAAACTATGATAGAAAACAGCAATGCAGAAAGTCCAATGAGTTCTTTTTGGCCTTCCAGTTGCTGAGATTAATTTTCTTCTCCTGCACATTTCAAATAAACAATTAATCTGAGATTTCTGAAACTAAGATAAGGGAGAGAACCAGTTTAGGAAGCCAATCTGATAAATCGACTATGAATAAGTAAGAATATCTGGTATTTATACAATCTACTACAATAAACTCTTCAACTCATCTTGATATGCAGGGTGTTTGCAAGATTTTGTTTTCAATATTAGTCTGGAAATACAAAAAAAAACACACCAAAAAAACCAAAAACAGATTTGACTGCCTTTTTTGTTTTTTTCTGGAGTTATTTTAGAAATGGATTTTGAGGATGTCCAAGTTTTCCTTTTTAAATGTATAAATTTCATTTCATAAATTGATGTCCTAAAACAATGCAAAAAAAGGTCATTTTAATTTATTTGTTGTTGAATACAGCCACCGCGATCTACAACAACTCCTTATTTAAATGAGGCACTCAAACACCATTGAAATTCGCTTATTTTTTATTTGATTTATTTGCTTTGATTTGGTAAAGATACTTGGGATTTTGTAACTTTGATCTGATAGTATCATGTTTTTATTCTGTTTAAACGTCTGCTTTTGTCCTATATTGTTTCAAATGTATATATATTACAGTAAATACAGTTTTATAGCCTTTATGTAGTGAAGAATTTAAGCTGACTCAATCCGGAGTCGTCTTTACCGTCTTGCATTACTGATAAGCATTGTTACAGAGGTGCTGTAACAACAATAGCTAACAATAGCTTTACTATAATAACAATTTACTTTTTGTGTTTCCTAGAGATTGTAGATTGTTATCTCTACCTTGGCGTTTCTAACATTTGACCAACATTTCAAAATCAACCATGATCAGTGATGGAGGTTAAACACTAAAAAGGTGAAACATTGCAGCTTTGCTATACTCCTTCAGCCTTCCTGTTATCTGCTAGAAGCATTGTTCTCTCTTGTAGTTGACTTGTCCTGTCACACAAACAACCGTCTCTATTTAGGTATATCCCTAGATCTCGCTGCTGTCACTTCATTATTTAAAAAGTGTCTAAATTCAAACCTAACAGAACATAACAAATCCACTATATTGTGTTTGTTAGTATTTGACAGATCTGGCCTCAAGTTAAAAATGTTTAAATGGAGCTTTTTCTATTGCTATGTCAGTGTTTTAGGGTTTGTTTATGTTTAACAGCTGCTGAGTCACAAGTTTGAAAGCTTTTAAAACTGCAGGTCAAAAACTTCTCATTTATAGATCCCTGCTCCGACTTCTTGTCTCCAGACGGTTCTCTTCTCGTTGGCTAAGAGCCACCTCGGATCTGCAGCACATCCTTAATACTGATGTCTGAGAAACGGCGCTCTGTTGGGGCTATGAAGTCACCTAGTAGCTTTAGTAACTTCTAAATAAACACCTCTTAAAGGGTGTTTTGCTGACGACTTGACATTCTTGCGTGTACATTTTTCAGTTCTGGGGTCGAATGTTTATAAAGAAGACAGCAGTTTTACTACCTGCATGGAAAGTGATTTCTGTTGAGATATAGGATTTTGTGGCGTTCTTGTGTGGCCTTCTGATAAACCAGAGTCAAGCAAATAGTGCCTCTATGTATGCATTTGTTTTCATTATGAAGGTATATCAAGATAAAATGACCAGCTGTATGACGAAAACAGCGATTCCCTCCATTACGTCTTGCTCTGCACTCCCAGCTGTTTGCTGGGAAGGAAGATCAGTTCCTATGTTGAGGAATATTTTCATCCACCAAAAAAATAAATAAATCTTGGTTTGGAAAACACAGAAGCTCCCCATCACTGTTGTCTAGAGGAGGCTGAAAACTACAGTTCGCAGAGTATTACCTGCATGCGTCATACATCACTCGGCCCTCCAAGCAGATAGCCCAGCCAGGAGGGAGGAATGGGTGAAGTAGGGAGGGAAAAGGACAGAAGCAAAGCAGAGATCTGTGTGGAACGGGAGGTGACGGCCATTGACTTGCTGACTGACTGGAACAGGATGGGGAAGTGGTGAAGGAGGTCAGGAGAGCTGCTTCCATAGGTGGGTCTCTCTGACTAATGGATTCCTACCATGAGTTATATTATAAAATTGAGACAATTTTACGGTTTCGAGTTTTCACTGCACCCTTATTCTTTGCTGTTTTCGTCCCCCCCCTAATCACTTCAAGGCCAGTTTGAAGTGCAGCGTGCTTCCACCAGCTTTGGTAACGATCCATGTCGGTTTAGGTGATTCGTGTGAATTTTTTATTTTTTTCCCTTCGTGTTGAGGCAGCGAAAATGTTCGGCGGACTCCATTTCATGAGCGCCCATGTCCGTGGCTACTTGTCCGCTGTCTGATCAAACTAGAACGGTTCGTGGCAAGGACAGGGTTTTGTTATTGCACAAAGCCGAGTATGCACTCTGTAAATGCGTGTGTGCGAGGCGGGCCAGCTGGGGGTGGGGGGGTGGATCATGTTTCAGCTTCTTTTTTAGTCTCACATTAACAGGACAGATACTGAGTATACAGGAGGCCTTTCTAAGGGGGCTGCAGCACCTCAGAAAATAAGCATTGGATGGATTAGATAGTTACATGGGTGCAACGATGTCCTCCCTGCTAAACGTTGAATACATGACTTATTAATCCACACAAGGAAATCTAATGATTCAAAGGGGCTGCAATGACCTTCTGCCAAGTCTGAAGTACTTTAAAAGTAGATAAAATGTTTTCTAATGGATCCCCTGCTGCGATAAAAGCTGCATATGTTGGAAATCTGCTTTTAACAGGGCAGTGTGGGGATGGCAAAATCTCCCCGATCATCACTTTCACTCCTAATCAACTATCCCATTAAAAATGAAGAGGACCGGGAGGAAACACTTTGCAGACATTTAAGACACCGTTAGCTTTGGTTGCTCCGAACTTCTTTTTTTTAACGCCTAAAATAAATAAAGTGTCTAAAATTTTGTCTGCTTTCAGATCAGACACAAGTAGAGTTAACATGTAATCTATTGGACTTTAGAGGGTCCAAATGTAAAAATTTTGTTGGTATTACGTACATGTGGAGCAAATTATTCAATCACGTGTAGGAACACTGTCTGTCCTGGAAAGCACAATAATGAATGATTTTTATTTTTTTTATCAGTTTTTAGTACATCTGGTTTGGTTTATTCTGAATTTATTGCCATTTAATTCACAACTGTCTGCAGAAGAAAAAAATATTAACTGGGAGGAATCCATCAACTGTGTCAGAGGAAACTGGAGGTCCAGATGTTTTGGGAGATTCTTTACCAATTATCTGCATTTTTGTGTACATATGATAACATTGGTGCTTCTCTAGGTTATTGATAGAACTGAGAATGTTGGTACGTTGCATTTTAAAGCTTTTTGCCCTCAGGAATAATTAACTTTAGCTTTTATTAATTTCATTATCTATCTGGCCTGCCTGTGTTTTTGTTTTGTTTTGTGTCGTATCTTTCTTAGACTTCCTCAGAACTGAGTTCTTTACATTCTTGCTGTGAGGAAGTTTCGTTTAAGAAGCTCAACTGTGCAGATCCCCTCTCTTCCCCTTCCTTATCTTGCTTGCAGTACCGTTTTTTCACATTCTCTGCATTGCTGATCACATTTATTTGACTTCTCTTGACCCCCTCTTTCCTTCTCATCAAAGACTTAGTTCCTCTGACTTCACATCAGCAGCACCTCTGTAACCTCGTCTCTCTGTTTTAACGCAGGACCAGAGGTGTTCTCCGCGAACAACAGCAGCGCCATGTCTGAGGCGCCGGTGCCCGACGCTACTGTACCCCCAGCGGTGGGCAGTCTATACGGGGAGAAGGCCAGCGGAGCTGTGGTGGACTTCAGCTATGTGGGGATCGATGCCATTCTCGAGCAGATGAGGAGAAAAGCCATGAAGCAGGGCTTTGAGCTCAACATCATGGTTGTAGGTAGGTTGTGTATTTACATTTAAAGAATAATGTCTCATAAAAATACTCTATTTTTTTTTTCCACTCCTGCACTGACATTTTTTTCTTTAATCCGTCTTGACTTAAGCAGAAGTTTCAACTTGATTTTTAACAGGCATTCCTCCCTGTAGGAAGCCTAACGCTCTGTCATCCAACATCTTTAATTACACACTCCTCTGCTGTAACCCGGCCATGATAAAACTCTCTCTACCTCTAGTGGGGAATCTTCTGAGGATGATGTCGCGACAGCTTTTCTGTCTCATTGATAAAAAAAGATCTAAGGTGAATTGAAACAACCCTGGTTTCTTTTGCCACTATAATTTGAAGATGAAATGCATTCTGAAGCACAAACCAGAGTGTTTCAAAAACTTCTTGTAAAATTAGAAACTCAGGAAAACGGTAATAAAATCAATACAGATTTGCTTCCTTTTCCTTTTTATTCTTTGTCCAACTATGTGGAGTCATTTGAGGAAAAGCAAATGATGAAAAGAAATCCTAAAAAGTGCCCGTGTACAAAGGTTTCTCTTCCTACAGACGCAACGCAGCGGCCCGATCATTGTTTAGAGTGCAATCCAAATAAGACTCTGTGGCACGATATGAAAGGTTCTGCAGGCAGATTTGCAATATGACAAGAATAAGCGAAAATCGTTGTCTGGATTTACTTTAAGGTGACCTTTTTTTTTTTTTGAAGCATTGACTTGAATAACGGTGTATTATTTTCTTTCCACTTAAGTTATTCACCAAATCTTAAGTTCTACAATTTTATGCTTGTTAAACAATATCTTTAGTTCCCTCAGGGAGTGGCCGCACCGTTTTTCTCAGACAGTTTCTATTACTCTGCTTCATGGTTTTCACTGTGAACACGGTTGGCATCAAGACAACCTTCCTCTACGAGTTCCAACTGTTCGGTTTTTTTCCAACATTTGCTTGAATTACGTCCCGCTGTGTTTGCCCTGCTTAGGTGACCGGGTATCCAGAGGTCGCCTCCATGAATCAGGGCGCTTCTCGTTGACTTAACCCCAACTTCAAACTGTGAACGATTACTTCTCAAGTAACCACTTCCAGCCCCTCCTAAATACTTAGCTGCCAGGTTAAGCAAAGCGAATCCAGCCTTTTTTTTTTTTTTGTTTTGTTTTTTTTCTACTGCTCTAACAAATTAGCAATTTGCAGTAATCGTGTCGCTAACTTTGCGTGACCATCACATATTTTTGATTTCAGCAGGTACATTCAGTTTCTTTCCACTTCACCGGCATAAGATCTGACGTTTTCATTAAATAAACAGTTTCATACTTTCCTGAAAACTTCCATTTTAATTATGTGTGGATTTACAATAGTATAGCATCCAATTTTGTCTGGTTTTCTTTCTTTTAACCACAGGGCAGAGCGGCCTTGGGAAGTCGACCCTGATGAACACCCTGTTTAAATCTAAAGTCAGCAGGAAGTCTGTACTGAGCACCAGCCAGGAGAAGATACCCAAAACAATCGAAATTAAGTCCATCAGTCACGGTATGGCCTTTCTTTCTGTTCCTGATTACATCCTTTCTTACTTTTTGATTACATATGGTCTCCTAAAGCTGAAGGATCTTATAAGGGAAGTATGCTGCCTGTCCGTAATGCTTACTTCTATTTTTTGTGCAGACATTGAGGAGAAAGGAGTGAGAATGAAGCTAACCGTCATTGACACACCAGGGTTTGGAGACCAGATCAACAATGAGAACTGGTACAGTTTCTCAGTCCCCCCCCCCCCAAGTTAATTTATATTTGAGATTTTAGAAAAACTAATGCTTTAGAAACGGATTTGCCTTTCTTTTTTTTCTTTTTTTTTTTACATCAACGTAGCTGGAAGCCCATCATGAAGTTCATTAATGACCAGTATGAAGCGTACCTGCAGGAGGAAATCAACATCAACAGGAAGAAAAGGATTCCAGACTCCAGAGTTCACTGCTGCATTTACTTCATCCCCCCGACTGGTCACTGGTAACCACTAAACTAAATCTGTAACGTATTTATTGCCGTTACAAGTTCTCGAATCAATGACTTTACAATAAGGATCAGTACTTTTACACTACAAATGAAATATAGAGGTTTATTTTAATGGCATATTTCGCAGTGGTGGGTTATTCTTAACGGTTGCTGTCGGTGTTTGGTTTTAGGTTTACAAAAGTCTTCAACTTAAATCAATCTTTTTATAACAGTTTAATGGAAACTACGAATTACACAATATATCTAAATGATTCACATGTAAAATGGATGCAGTTGAAAAAACACTTGTACAAACTACATTTTTAAAGGGAATTTGTTTTACTCAAGGCAGCATATTGTATATTTATTTCAAAGTGCAAATGTTGAAATTTTACTTTAAGGTAGAAGCAAAATTGTACAACAATAAACGTGTTTATAGACTGAAGGTGGCAGCCTTAAATCAGTGGACATGGGTTGAATATTTGTTTTAAAAAAAACAAAAGCACGTCCTGCGAAGCCTCACCTCAGAAAGTATAAATAGTTTTCTTTTCAGGTTGACCTTGGGACAGAGCGATTAGTCGGCTGTTGTTACAGGCTGAAGCTCCGTCGACTGAGAAAGTGTCTGCATGTGTTCGTCCAGACCTTTTTTGTTTATTCTCAGGTTGGAGAAAATGTGAAGCTGTCCTGCGTTACTCTCACAGTTCTCTCATTTTACCTCACAACCAGGCAACATAACCCAGAACACCATTCCACCGCACACCGCAAACACACAGGCTGCTCTTGTCAGCGTGATGTTTCTCCATGGATTTCTCACAAATGCAAACATCTGGCTCTTATTGGACAGCCTAATTTACTCGCTTGGCTCAGCCTGTCGCTCCCGGGGCCTCAGGGGACCAGGGGTTTACTCACAGAAGGACTTAGCAGGAGGCTTTGCGTTTTCTCATGTGTCCAGGAATCTCTGAAACTCTAGCCGAGTGTTTTTGGGAAACATTTTTGTAACATCTGACTCCTCCGTCGAAGGCTACGTTGATAAGAGTCCTCTTCAAGCGCTGCGCCTCACCTCTGTTATTTTTTTTTTTTGTGTTGCGACCTGTCTTTTCTCATGCAGGCGCCGGGTGGGAAACATTCGCCCTTGAGTCGAGCCAGCAGCGTTTCATGTTTATCCGATGCAGATGTCACTTGGTGTGAACAGCAGCTGCTTAGGGTTCATCCTAAAAAGGCGTAACACATAGTTTTGTTCAAAAGCAATTCATTTGTGCACTTTTGTCTCTTTTCTGTCTGCTTTTTGCTTGCGTGCACACGAAAAGCTTGCAAGAATCTAAAAATATGCACAAGATTCCTCGAACTTGCAAGTGTTTGCTATTAAACATGAAGCCTTTTATAAGCAGATGGACGCGTTATTACTTGATCGAGGAGAATTGTCGCCACCTGCTGCTAAAATGTATCAATATGTAGCTTTTTTCTTCATTCTCCCCTTTTTTTTCCTTACATGTTTCTTCCCTCACAGTCTGCGGCCTCTTGACGTTGAGTTCATGAGGCGTCTCAGTAAGGTGGTCAACATCGTCCCAGTCATTGCTAAGGCCGATACACTTACGCTGGAGGAGAGAGATTTCTTCAAAAAGAAGGTAACTTTTTTTTTTTAACCCCTTTTAAAGTTTGAAATCAGAAAGTTGAGTCGTTCATAATTTTTTGCAAAGGATGAGGCATGATTAGCTTCACGCATGAACACCCGATTTCTAAATTACGATTTGTAAATAACCTTAAAACTAAACCTAAAATAACCTTTTTAACCGTAGCAGGTTGGGGTTTTACCCTGTGTTCATGTTTAGTATTTGCTCTCATCAGATCAGGGAAGAGCTGCGAGCCAATGGGATCGACGTTTACCCCCAGAAGGAATTCGACGAGGACGCAGAGGACAGAATGATTAACGAAAAGATACGGGTAAGAAGCTTTTCATCTTGAGCGAATAATAAAGCACATACAGCACTTGAACCTTTTCGCTTGTTGTCACATTTTAGCCTTAAGATGAGTGAAGGATAAGGAAAATCCTACAAATACTAAAATAACATGGAAAAAGAAGATAGTTGTTAGATCAACCGTGGTATCTCTGGAGGAGCTGTAGAGATTCACAGCTTTTCTACTCCTGGTGCGCTCTACAACTCCAGTGAGAAGAAGGTCATTATGAAGCCTTATGAAGTCAACTTTGGTTGTTGGCAAAAACTTTGTATGGCTCTCTGCTTTTGAGCCCATCAACAAAAACATTGTGTTTGGAAAAACTCTCACTATATATTACAACTGAAAACAACCTAGGACGAAGACAAATGTTTTGAAAAAATCAGCTAGGACAATCCACTAGAAACTAATACCTGAATCCACTTCAAATTGTTTTAAAATTTGAAAAGTTTGTTCAGATTTATTTCTTCATTCACCTTGTGGAGTTGCACATCTGGTAGAGACGTACCCAGACAGACTCGCAACTGTGGCAGCAGCAAACGATTTACTCAGGGATGCTGAATAAAATTACACAACCCACTTTTCAGATTGCTCTAAATTTGTTTTTGTATAAAACAAAACTTTAAAAGGCCCATACATCACAGTTGCACACTTATTTTGTTCGTTTGCACATCGCAACAAAAACCAGTTCAAGTGTTGTTAAAACTCTTGGGTGTAGATGTGACTTTGCATTTCCTCTCTCTGTTGGCCTCCATGATTGTTGGAGCAGGAGATGATCCCTTTCGCAGTAGTGGGCAGCGATCAGGAGTACCAAGTGAATGGCAGGAGGTTGCTGGGAAGGAAAACCAAGTGGGGCACTATTGAAGGTATTACTGTACACTTAAATCACTTTTAATAATTATTTACAGCTTACCTGTGAATTATTTTGTCGGTAATGCTGTATTTGATGTTGTAAAACGATTAGTGGCTTTTTTTTAATTAATTTTTTATTTGCTACTTCAAGTTTTCCTGTTTCTTACAATCTCCTAAAACAAGTTTAATCATGTTGGTAAGTGGCATGTTCATAATGCTTTGTCTCAAACCATTTCATCAGTTTTCATTTTATTGCAGTGTTGGGATGAAATATTAAATTATGGTGGCCACTCCAGATAGGACGCCCCTGCCCTTTATCGAACGTCTCATTGGGGGAAGTTTAATTTCCGGCAGCATGCTCGGCAGACACACGAGAACGCGTCTGTTCTGAATTTTCTTTTTGTAGTGATTGTTATCTCCTCAGATTAACATAGCGGCACACATCCATGCAGTAAGCAGAAGTGAAAGCAGACTGTAGCTCTGTTGCCATTAAAGTAAAATGTCACCAGGATCTCTGCCTCCGCCTAGTGGTCTGTGATTGAAACTTCATGTTAGTTGTATTTTACTGGTTTTAGGTTTCTGGTCTAATTTTTTGCTGTTGTAATTCATCTGAAATGCTCACGATTTTATGTCTCTCCCCTGCAGTTGAGAACATCGCCCACTGTGAGTTTGCCTACTTACGAGACCTTCTTATTAGGTAAGTGGAAACAATAACTGTTTTTTTTTTTAAAGATTAAGATTAAATCAACTTTATTTGCCAGGTACATACAGGACATACTAGGAAATGTTTTGGTGTAATCATTTGGCAGCCATTTGCGGCGCCAGATAGGCAGTAGCGCAAAGGGTCTTGCCTAAGGACCCACACTGGATGCTGTGGTGTATTTTGCCATAGGGCTGGATTTGAACCCCTGACCTTCCAATTGGAAGTCAGGCAGTATACCACTTTTAGCCGCTTTTGATGAGTGTAGTTGATCAGATTGATTATCTTTTTTTTTTAAACCATTTTAATCTTAACATTCCGACTAAGCAGATGAGCTCCTGCACCGTTTATATGACATTATATAAAATAAGTCTTAGTCTTTGATTAGCAGTGCTTTTAGGAAATATGGCTGACCTGTTTTTATTTAATATGTGCTGCTTAAAAAAATAAAATAAAATTAGGTGCGATAGATTAAACAATATTCCTTTTGGTTTTAGAATAGTTTCTTTTACTTTGTGTAAAGACTAAAGATCCAGAGACAAAAAAAAAAGCCGGAAGATCTTTTGTGGACACTTACTGTAACATACTGCCTCTGTTCTCTCTGGCAACCATATATCAGATTAGAGGGTCTAACGAGGAAGACACGGCAGGAACTAGTGTAATAAACTCTTTGTTTTGTGTTCGCTGTCTTCAGGTCCCACATGCAGAATATCAAGGACATCACCAGCAGCATCCACTACGAAATGTACCGCGTGAGGCGCCTCAACGAGAACAACACGGCGGTGGCTCACGCCAACGGCATCCCCGAGCATCACCTGACCGCCCACGAGATGTAGGTGCCACCTGCAGAGCAAATCATGAGCTATGACACTTTGATGTTCCCTCCACTCCAACCACTCCCCCCACCCTCCCACTCCAACCTGGATCTCACAGGTGGGGCAAAAACACTTCAACACCTTCCAGAGGGACTTTATCATCAGCAGCTTAAAGAACTCTTTCAGTTTAGTGCCTTACATTCACAAATTTATTATTATTGTTGACAAAAGAGAGAAGAAAGTTTTCTGCATTCAGTGTTGTGCTACAGCTTTGTTTTCATACCCCTCTCCTTGTCTTGCAAATTTTAGTTTTTTTTGTGGGGATGAGGTTGATCTCCCGCAACGTGTTTGTCTTACAAAGCTGCCGAAACTCTTTTAAGTTCAACTAAAAGTTTCCAAATAACACATGATGTGCCTGAAGTGCATTACAACCGGTTTCACTTATTTTTTTATTTTTTTGTTTTGTGGTTTTTTTGTTCATATCCCGTTTAATATAAATGTCAACTTTTTAAATGTTTTTATTTAGTAACAAAAACAATAAAAAAAAACCTTAAAGTGTGATTTCAGATGGAAAGAGTATTTATGCACATTATAAAATGTGAAGATTCTCGTGACTTTTCTTCCACATATTCTAAAAGAATCACCAACACAAACGTGCCTGCGCGTTATTTATTGGAGGGTTTTTAATTTTTATTTTAGCTTGTCGGCTGAAACTGGAAAGAGACGCAGGTTTTGTTTGTTTTTTGTGGCTCCACCTAAAATCCCATTCAGGCATCTTTTTAGTTCTCGCATGTCATTTATCTTCCGTCGACCAGACCACTTTTCGTTCCGTTTGGACCACGCTCTACCAAGAATATTTCTCTTTTTCACGCATATCTAATGTTCTCCTGTCTTGTATATTCATCTGTGTAATGATACATTTTTGTACTTGTATTATTGATAACAAAGTGTCCTTTATCTTATTTTAAAGAAATAAAGATTGAAGTTTTAAATCTATTCTGTCGCACCATTTTACATCAAGAAGACCATTAAGCTGTTTCGTTCTGTCATTTATTCAACTCGCAGCAAGAGAGTTCAGCTTTAAAGACCGGGTATTGGATCATTTTCTGCTACACTGGATCCCCCCAGCATTTAATCGCAGGTGTAATTTACTCACACAAGCTCATAAGTTGTTATGAAGCGCCCTTTCTTGATTACCTTCTGGGATCAATGTGGTCTCTCTACATGGTCAGTGGATAGTTGATTAGCACTAATTACTGGAAGACATGAGTTCCTCAGGAGGCGAGGTGAGTAGATGGGAGTTGCAAGCTCCACAGTAGATGCCCGACCTTAGGGTCGAATGTAAAGATGTGCAGAAAAAAGCGTCTCCTTAAAACAACTAGCTCTCCAATGACAAAAAAAAATGGTTGCAAAACTGAGGAAAGCAAAGTCGTTGACATTTTCCCATTCAACCTTACTGACGTAAATTAAAGTAATCGCCGCAAATGTTTGCGCAATTTTTCGAAATGGCGTCTCGGATCGTCGCCCTTCGAAATGGCAACCGCCCATCCCCCGTCGTCGCCGTCAAGATGCACGAACCCATGGCGGCGATAACCGCCGCTCTTTTGCAAGCTTAAAACCTCCGCCTCACACTTTTGAAATCTCCTCCATCCTCTGATGTTTTTATTTATTTATTTTTCTGTCCGCCTGCTTCCGTCCTCCTGGGAACAAAACTTGCAGGAGAAGCAGCTACAACTCGGCTCTCCACCAACTTGGGCTCGCCGTCTCCCCTGCGTGCCACGCAGCGGTCGTTTCGTTGGCAGCTGCCCCGCACTTCATCGCCTACTTTAATGACGTGCATTAATGAGGCGCATGCCTTATGTGTACTAATGAAGATGGCATCCCCGAAGACCGGATGTACGATGCCTTGAAATGTTCAGATGATCGTTCTACTGTTAAAGCCTCAGAGGTTTGTTGAACATTAATAAAACGCAGCTTCATAAAAACACCACGATCACAGCAGACAGGACGGGGAGGGAGTCGACAGGTTGTCTGAGCCGTCATGCAGGTGCCAGCCTATCACGTTCTCCCATCAGACTGATGGTAACGGAAATCAGAGAAGCAGCCCAAAGGTTAATGGTAAGCTTTCAGGTGGAAAAATTAGCCGTGCGCTTTTTGCAAATCTCGCCTTTGCGGATGAGTGGCAGGAAGCAAGCCGTAAAGAGTGAAGCTTGCAGTTTATCCAGAGTCTGGCAGGGTGTCGCAATAAAATTTTGAGGAAGCTGAACCCCAGACCACTGTCCCTGCAGTGATACATGGCAGTATTATGCTGCGGGGGAAGGAATTCCCTCTAAATCAACTTTTTTCTGCAAGTATGTGCACATAACCTAGGAGTTTGAAAGGTGAAACGACGGGGAAGCTAAACTAACGTCAGTTTTAGAATGACTGTGTCAAAGTTTCCACCTTCATCCAGTTGAGAATGTTCGATATAACTCATCTAATGTGTGACCAGATGCTCCTCGTCCAGTCTGGCTGTCGCTTCAGCTGGTTTGGAAAGAAAACTGAGCAAAACCATCAGTCCAGACATGTTTAAAGAAAAAGAGATCTGGAGCTGTAAAAAAAATAAAAAATAAAAGGTTTAATTACATTGTTTAACAGAATTAATTGGAGTGCATCGTGGTGCGTTGCACCTCAAGGCCACATCTTGGTTAATGAGTCTGCCTAACCTATCTGCATAGAGCCAATGTGCTACCAATTAACATCTGTTTGTACGATGAGCAAAATACAGCACCACATTACGTTTTCCTCTTTTTTATATATATATATATATATATATATATATATATATATATATATATTATGTATATGTATTTATAATTAGCCAGTCTGATTGGAAAATCACTGGAGTTCTCCGTCTCCCTGAGAAGCTCTCTGTGTTTTTGCATGTATTTGCATATCTGGTGCTCTCCGGTACTGCGCAGGCATAAGGTGGTGTTGCCCTCATTTGTCTCTTCCCTCCCCAGTCTGCTTCTTCTCCTCCGTCGGCTCACCTTCTGCATCTCCAGTTGAGGCCCCCCTCCTCCTCCTCATCCTCCTCCCCCGCCCTGCCTCGCTCCCTCTGAAGACGGCTTTCTGTCTTGCTCTTGGCTCTTTGCCAGCCTCTCAGACATGCATTGGGGATGGGGCTGCAACCGTATGCAAATCATCCGACTTTATGGAGATCAGCGCCGCTGTTAATTCAAAGTCAGCTGCCGATTCAATTAGCTGTCTGAAGAAAGAGGGCAGAACTGGGTTCCCTTGTATGAGATGTCGAGTAGATTGGAGGGGGGGGAGTCCCATAAAGTGTGCCAACGAGGTTGGAATAGGCAAAGCCTTCCCCGTTGCATAAGGAATTCTAGGATTGGAAACTTTGAAGAGCGGGATGCGATTGCTCACTTTTTGAAAGCAGAATATGAAAGAAAAGGTGAGAGGAAGGAGGGTTTACATGTCAGCCGTTGTGGGGGAAAACATTTAGTTGTAATTTACAAACAAACGATGGAATGAGAAACACACTATCCTGGTTTCCATCAAATATCTTTCAGGATTACAGCCCTGATTTCATCAGCGTCGCACACATTCTCTAACGTAGTGATAATATACATCACTGCAGAAGTATTCTCTGAGAAACGTGTTGAGCTGGAAGCTGTGGATGCATGTTTTCATAGAGGGATGCTGACGAGGGATCGGTGGAGGAAAACCATCTCTTCTTGTTAGAAAGCAGCAAGCGGAGGTGATGAACGGTGGCAAGTTTGAGACGTGAGGAGCATGAAAGAAACTGGAGGTGGGGGGACGGGGAAAAAAATGAGCAGCTTTCCTCACTAGGAAATTGGTAGGAAAGGTTGGTTTTGTTTTGTATATAACAGTGTGATGCTTTCAGAAATGATTTAAAGCACACTTAAACCCTGTTTCTCTTAAAAATTCTCCTCAATTACTATTATCTTTTTACCATCCCTCCATTTAATCTAATCTACATTAGATTAGATGTGCTCCATTGCTATCTGACATATAGAAAAAGTGAAGCCTATAAGGCAAAAGAACGATATGAAAGTAATGAATTCATAAATTGCACCATCCAGACCACAACTATGATTAAAGGCTTAAGCTTACTTGTATAGGCTAACTGTATTAGCAGCAAATGAGGAATGTCGTGTAGAATATAAGAAAATACAGATGAGTATCTCGAGTAAGGATAATACATATTTCTTCTGAAGTGTTGGATTAAAGATAGTAGAAGCAGTTTTGTTATTGCAATCACTTATACAGTTTTTTTTAAAATCCATTTCAATATTAAAAACCCAATCTTAACCCTAAATCATTTTATTTTTTATTTTTAGGACAGACATACAAGCTAGTATAGATATCGTCTGAGTTCTCGTGTAATTAAAAATGCAATTTACAGCATCTATTTATAAAATCGAAATACTGCAAAAACAAACATACAAATGTTCAGTCTGGGTGTTCCGGTTCGAATAGCCCTGTTCCTTCCTCTTCAGTCTGCTGGTGTATAGTGTCCAGGTGTGGCAGCTCCAATCCAACGATGGATCCTGCCGCCCTCACCACTCAGTGTAGATCCTTTCCCTCCGAGGCTGTGCAGCTGGGGTAGCACACAGTGGTTCCCTGGAAAATTATGCTCTCGATGGTGCAAGGGTGAGCCTTTTTTCAAGCTTCCACAGGAAGTGAAGTCTTTGCTAAGCCCTCTTTATCAGGTTTGTGGTGTCGGGGAGACCATGTTAGATGTTTATTGATGTGGACTCCAAGAAATTGCGCGGTCTCCACACACTCGACGTCTTCTCTAAATATGCGGAGGGGAAGATAAGTCGAGTTCTTTATTTTCCTAAAGGCCAATATGGTGTCCTTTGTTTTGCAGGTGTTAAGTACAAGGTCAATGACATTCCACCTCGTTCCTGTAGTTGCTCTCGTCCCCATCTGAGACCAGGCCCACGATTGTGGTATCATCTGCAAATTTGATGATCTGATTAGAAGGATGAGTTGGGGAGCAGTCGTGTGAAGGGAAGAGCAGTGGGCTCAACACACATCCTTTTGGAGTACCTATGTTCAGGATGATTGTGGAGAAGGTCTGCCTGCCCAGTTATGGGTTCCTGTAAATATCCGTGCTTTTAAATCCAAAAATCCCTTTGAATACTTTGTCTGAATAAATATTTTGTGTTCTACATCAGAAAAAACATGCTTTAGGTGCCTGTTCCAGTCAGTGACATTATTATCCAATTGATCATCTGTTGGTTTTTCTAGATATAACAAAATAAACCTTAACTAGAAACATTTAACTTTTTGTGTTGGTCCTTAGCCTTAAAAGGCAGGGAATACAAAATTACTACTGCAAATGGAGGTGTTGTTTATTTTGGATAAGCCAATCTGTCATGAAATGTCATCTGAATGCATGACTGAGTCCACACCCAGAGAACAAATTACAGTGAACGTGTCAGAGGAATATCATTAGCACGTTGCGTTCTAACACAGCAGCATAGTTGACTAAAATCAATGTCAGCAAAAAATGATAGACAGGAGAAAAAGGAGTATGAAAGTGAGCTTCCAGGTAGGATCATTAAAACTGAACTCTACCCTGACGATAATGCACGCTGGGTTCTGCCCTGGGGATTTAATATTGAGTGTCAGCTTGGCAGCTTGTCACTCGGGTTATAGATCTGCCGTCAGATCTGTAATCGTTGCCTGGATGGCCTTTTTTTTTTTCCTCGCCAGTCGCTCATAACCATCAAGTTAATGTTTATGCCCTACAGAACTCAACGTACCTGGCTCAGGACGGGTAAGCTGATGTTGTCCTTGAACCAAGCCACTTTCACCTTTCTGACCTTAATCACATCTAAGAAGTACTTAATAATAACTGGAAAACCACAGGTTTTTTCTCTGCTGTCAAAACACACATCCGTCCTCTAGGTTTTTTTTTTTTGTCCTTCCCTGTCTTTATTGTCGTTCCTGAAGCGTTTGATATTGTGGTGGTTTAATATAGTGTGAAAACTGACGGGCTTCTCTTTGTGCACAAACACTCCTGAAGCTGTCAGTCAGTCAGTCAGAAAGGAGCCAATAAAACTGCCTTCTTTAGTCAGAATCAGCTCAATATTAGAGGAGGAATATGTCTCTATTATACCAGCGCAGCTCACGTAATTTGCTTTTTATGTTTCTTTCCACGGAATTTACTTATTTTTAAGTCTTTATATGTTCTACGGCCAGTGAATAACTTTTTAATGTCATGTTTAAATAATTCAATGCATCTTATGTAAGTTTGTTTTGGAGAGTGTAATCTCTTCTACTGGCGTCTAGAAGAGAATCCTAATGAAGCAAACTTTGTTCCATCCAATTCACAACTTGTAACTCTTGTCACAAGAGTTACGACAACTTTTCATTTAACTTTTGGACGGATGAAGTATTTTTGAAACTGAATTTCACGGTCAACCCTGTCAATTTAACCTAAATTAAGATTAGGTTTTACTTTAGTTGGATAGGGGAGCATTTTTATAAGACATGACTTAACGTTCACACAAACCTACACACTGACGGAACCACTGAAGCCCGGCGAGCGCCGCTGCCAGCAATATTTGACGGATGTTATTCTTCAACACAAACGCATCCTAAACAAGCACTGTGTGCAGAGCCAAATCAGTCTAGATTTACTCTCTAATGATGTTACGGAGTATTCTCTCACAATGGATTAGATTTGTCTGCTAAGGCTTACTGTAAGACTGTGTGTTTGTATCAATCCAACAAATTCATTTTCAAGAGATTTTTCTGTTTGTTGTTGTTTTTTTTGGTTAGTAAAACCATCTTGTTTCTGTGGCATCATCTGTTTGAAATCATCAGCTTTACTTGACATGGTGGTGATGACAATTTGTATTTGGTGGTTACCTGCATGTCCTTAGGACTGAACAGTCTCCTTACCATCTCCCTAGTTTTTCGCTTGCTCCACAGAATCTCTCAAATTCAAGTTAGGATTTAAGTTTGAATGCTCAAGTATTTTAAAGTAAATAACAAGATTTGTGTAATGTTTTTGACAACTTTACAATTAGGATTTTAATAACTGGAAAAAAAAAACAAGATTTTCCCAAAATCAAAATGCTTACAGCAGACTGCCAGAAGCTATAATTTAATTTCAAGGTGACCGTGATGCTGACCATCTTTAACAGATTTTTTTTTTTTTTTACGTCAATTCATTTTAATCCAGTCAGATGATATTTTTTTTAATGACAAAGACTATAGCTCTGACCAAGAAGAGAGTTACCGCTGCAATGGTCTTTATTCATGAGCTGATTCTGATGTTTTAAATGAGTGGAACTCACATAGTTATTATAGGAAATACAGAAGTTACAAAGATGTATTGACAAGAAGCTTTGCTGAAACAAAACACCAAACACCGTCTGAGTCTTTCCAGCATGCTTAAATCAACATTTTTAATTTATAACAGTTAACCTCTGCACAGCGCTAGTGCAAAAGAGCTAAATTGTGAAATTATGTATTTTAAAAAGCCTAATATAGTTAATTACTTAAATCAATTTTAGACATACAGAATCTCCTATTATCTTTTAAAACAAATAATACTAAACTAGGTCTGAAATCGGGGTGGGTTCCAGCCTCTCCGGTCTTAAAACTGTCATAACGCTCCTGCTCCTTTCAATCTCTCTTACAGTAGCTGACAAAATGCTTCTCAAAGAAAAGAAGCTTTCTTGAACGTGCAAAAGGAGAGAAAAGCTGACCCATTATTTGTCTCTGTGATCCTGGTAAACACTGAGTGAGCTTGCCCCATTAGGGAAATATGTGGCTTCAAAACTTTGAACGTATGCAGCTCTCAGGTGCCGGCTCTATTCACCGCAGAGCGCCGCCGGAAGGTTTCATTCATTAGGTGGAAATTTGTAGGGATTCAAAAGGGAAAGGAGGTAAAGTCGCATGACGCTTTCAAGACCGGCACACCTGATAGAGCAGAATCAACAACGAGTCAAAGTGGTTTTCTGTGTCCTTTATGCATTTCATAGGAACCTACATCCTGTTCTAACAGCTAAAAGCATTTTTCTCAGTGTAGCTTTTTTTTCTTTTCTTTTTTTAACACTCGCATACAAAATTCTGAATTTCTTTTACAATGATAATGGTGTTTGAGGGTTTTTGGGGTTTCAGGGAGCATTACTGTATTACAAAAACCATGCTGTTAATGTTTTTTAGGTCTTTTTTTTCTTTCTCCCAGAAACCCTACATTTGGAAGATCAGGAATGCTTTTAATGCATTCCTGATCGTCACAAGGAACAATAAAGGAAGGGCTAAAATCCGTGCGCTCTCGGCAGAAGACTTAACCGCAGTCTTGGAATTGGCTGCTATTTTTTCTCTGAACACTGCATTGAAAACCAATGCAAAAAAAATGAACAAAAATGCTGGAATCAAACATTGAGAGCTCCAGTGAAGCTTCCAAAAAGGTTTTGAAATGTACCACTGCCACTCAGATGCAGACATAAATCACTACGGTAACTTTTATTTCTTCTTCTTTTCTCCTTCAGTAAGAAAGTAAGAACGGTCACAGGATGCAAGATGTTTCAGGCAAGTTTGTACTTCCTGTTTACAGAAAGTCCACCTGAATAGAGCTTAAAGATTAATTTCAATAAAGTTTTCGCCGATTTAAAGTTCATACCATAAACGAATGAAACCACTTTTAGACACAGTAAATAAATACATGGTTTCACATTTATTGTGATTTTTTCCCCCCCCTCTAATTTACCCCAGTAATATTAGGTTAGATCTCTCTTGGCAAGTTTCAAACGAACCACACAGGTTTTGTGCCATCAACAATCTCCTGTGATAATTCTGAGTGAATATGTTCAAGTTCAATTATAATGTAAACCAGAAGATGTTTTGCCAATTATCTTTATATACTATTAACACAATTCCTTCCAATGTGTGCAATAAAGCAGTGACCCTGGTAGCAAAACAGGGTCACATCCCCAGCATGAGGATGCCAACCCCATGCTATTTTAATGTATATGTATTGATATTTATATTTTTTTAATAGCAGTTGGGATTTTCTTATGAAGTATTTGACTGAGTACTCAATCTTTAAATTCAGAAAACCTTAATTCTATTCTATATTTTTAACATCTAACTTAAGCTGGTTAGGATTTATTCTTCTCTGTGAAAGCCTAATCAACACTGCATATCAGACATTTTACCAAAATTTTACCCTATGTATAAACTATAGCAAGTTTTTGGTTTTACTTTATCAGTGTTAAATTGTAAAACACTTCATCAGTATTTCTAGTATGCATGTCATGTTCTCAATATTTTTTTGCTCTCATTGCTCATTTATCATCCCAATATTTCATTCCGGAACCCCATGAAAGCAAATCAGGCTCAGGGAGGATTTGAAGTGGAAAAATCTTCACGAAGGCGGAGAGAGATCGGCAGTTCTCTTATATCCTCTGTGGGTTTAAGCAAGATTTGGGAAACCTGTAAAGAATAGAAGAGGATTTTCTGATGGGGATTAGTGGAAACAGCAGTAAGGCGTGAAAAAGTTTTCCAACCCCATCTTTTTTCTCCCTATCCCTAATGACTTTATCTTGTAGCTTTTGTAGCATGCTACTAATCTTGCTGTACATGTGTAGCATACCTAATTTAGTGCAATTTTTAGTCCCACTGCTAAAAAGTCATGATACGCTTAGATGAAGGGAACTAGAAAATAGAAGAAAAACATTGTTGAAATCCAGAACAGTAACACAGTGGTGAACTGAAACTACCATCAAAACAATGCAAGAACGCCAAGGCAAAAAATAATAATAATTAGATTCAAAGTTTAGGAAGACAAAAAAAAAAAAATGGACCATACTAAATCCTAAGAAGTTGTTTATTTGAATACATATTGCATGAGGTTTTAATTTAATACACTTTTTTCTTTTTATTTTTTTATTTTTATACCTGCACCTATTTTCAACATTTGGCTTTAAAGCAAATACGTTTGATCAAGTCTAGATTAGGAGTAATACTATATTCAGTAATCTTTTTTAACCTGTACTTACAGATTATAGCAGATTTAACGCTTTTTGGCCTTCTTAGCTTTTAAATTTGAGATGTTGTTGATATGAGCCTGATTTATGCATTTCTTCATTTAAGTGCATTTCATTTTCAAAATGCATCTGTAGTCAAATATAAAAAGAATAGAAACATCTTTTAGATTTTTTTTCCCCTCTCCAGGTCATCTTAAAAGCCTTTAACTCACTGTTTTGTCCTTATTAAAGATACAAGTTTTATCAGTCAGCTCTAATAATAATGGTGCAAAAGACTTTTTTTTTTAGTTTTTGTTTTTTTCACATTTCAACACCACAGCTGTTGTTTGAAATTAATTTGTAATAACACTTTGTTAATTAGCCTGAAATTAAACATGGTTGCAGGCAAAATGAGAGAAGTGGATTTAGGTGGATTTTGGCTTACCGTATGACTTTCACCTTCCGCCTTCACTTGAACGGGAGTCAATGAGTGGAAAAATGCCATGGCGGCTTGAATATTACCCAGATGTTACTAGAGACACTCTCACAGCGCTGCGCCAAGGTGCATGTGCAATTCTCCGGCTTAATTAAGAGAGGGCCACATTCGAGCTGCCATCTCGTTTAGTTACTTAGTCATGAATACGAAATGGCAGATTTTTAATTAGCCCACCGTTGTCAGAGAGGGAGACGGGAAAACATGAGACTAATTTTCTCCACTCACTTGGCCACACTTTGTATTTTACAAACTAGGAGGAAACAGAATTCCTTTGTAATCATCAGTACGTTTATTTTTTTACGTCTTTCTCAGAATCGGAGTGTCTCAGAACCAGGACTTTTAATGTGATTAGATCATTTTTTTGGTACAAATCTACAAATCAGATGAACTATGTTTCATTTTAGGAAGATTTAAAAAAAAAAGGGAATTTATAAATTAATATAACTACCCGAAGCATAAACATGAGGAATGTGTATTAATAATCACCAAATGGTGGTTATGTTTAAAGATTACTTTAAAAGTAATAAAAATCCACAATAAAGAGACCAAATTAGCAAGCTTTCACAATGATTAAAAAAAAGATTCAGAAAATGTAAGCAACCCCCAAATGATGAAAGGGGAAATGAAACCCCACAGCATTATACTGCCATCACTTAGAGTAAAACACCATTGTATTCTGAATGTGAAAAAATAAACGTGGAAACAATGCACCACATGATATGTGACATGAGTCACAATAAAAACATACACATGTGGATTTGAAACGTGTTAAACAAAAAGTGATCCCCATGTTTGCTAATGGGTTTTGCATATTGCAATGAAGTTCCCATATGGTACCAATTTCCATGTGCTAACGTTCACATAAGTAATCTAATTCATGTTTGATCATAATTTTTTCTGCTAAAATTAGGAGGATGTTAGTAGCAGTGGTGGATGTTGCCAAGTAAGAGCTGCAGAAAGTGGGGAAAGTTTAGCAACGGACAGGTAGGGGATGGTAAGCTTTTCTCTGCCATTGGTAATTAGATTGATTAAGGCTGAGCTGCTTCTGGAGACACAATGACAGAGAGCTGAAAATGGAGATGGATGAGCTTGCGAGGCTGCAGCCACACGATAGGAATGGTGAAAAGAACCCATCCAACCTGAAGAAAAGAATAGGACCGCCAGGCTATAATCCTTGTCTCAGTCCCTGGTCGGTGCCTCTGTGAATTGGTTCCTTGCTCTCTTGTCTCTGGACAGACAGGATATTTGACACACTTGCCATTTTTTTATTTTCAGAGTTGAGGGTTTTCTCTCTCCCTACTTGATTGCAGGGCTGAAATCCATCATCCAGTGGCTCATGGACTTTGTGTGTGTGTGTGTGTGTGTGTGTGTGTGTGTGTGTGTGTGTGTGTGTGTGTGTGTGTGTGTGTGT
>JAVLVB010000515.1:1138-53906 GCA_032876305.1 Orestias chungarensis | reverse complement strand
AACAAAAAACACAGGACAACTTCCTGATCAGGTATGCTTTCCTTCTTCAGGCAGAGCTGCACCCAAACCACAGCTTCCTCTGTCGATATCAGGTTCCGGGGCTGCTCGGGGTTTTCCAGGCGCTTCACAGATTGCTTGGGAAATTTATATCCGACATGTGACTTTTTTTTACATTTTTTTAAACGTTGCCATGCAAGACGTTACAGGAGATTGAAGGCTTAAGATGGTCTTGCATGAAGGCAAGGTTCAATCCGACAGAACTCCCCTTAAAGTTGAAGACGCCTCCAGCAGAACCAGAATCTGGCTTACAGTGAGCGGCCATCTACCACGACTGCCTCTGGGTTCAAGATAGAGCATACACAGTTATAAAGAAAAATAAAATAAGGGACACTACAAAAAACCCAGATGCATTGCGTATCAAATATGATACATGTGGCATTAAAGGGTCAAAATGGGTCTTTATTATATTACATAATAATAACGGAGGCTCAGCATTGGTGCACTGAAGACTGCATACTTCCAAGCACAGAACAGAAGTGTTGTTTTAAAATATATTTTTTTTACGGACATAAATTGCTCTTATTTTGTTAGTTTTTTCTCTATTTGTGATGTTCTGCTAAACCCAGTCCAGTACGGTGGCTGTTACAGAAATCCAACAATATGTGCACCTGAGGGGGGAAACAAAACTTTATTCTTCAGTCACAGCTTACTAAATTTTCATATAATTACTCTTTAACAAAACAAAAAAAAACTTGCTGGAAAAAACATCCTACTTACGTTGAATGTAATTTTTCATATTTTTATTGATTCAATTAAAAAAAATTATGTTATTAAAATGACAAACCGCAAAAAAATAAAAAATAAAAATCACCCAATTTGTCTGTAAGAAACTAAAAGGGAGAGCTGATTGAATTCAAGGAACTTATCCTTTCATTTATAACCAGGAGGAAGAGGTGTGTAGAAAAAAAATATTAATTCATCCAAACGTTTGTGTCTGCAAGCTTAGATATACGGTCTCTATATGGTCTGCATATCAAATATGCTTCTTAGAGAACTACTGCTAGAAAAACTACACAAAGTTAAAAGGGAACCCTCGTTGAGGACGGCTTTGAATGGGTCAGAGCTTCCAGCAGCCATACTGATCACTGAAAAATTATTGCAAAGAAGACACTTTTGAGAGGAGTGATCTGTCTGGAGCCCTGACCTTTGACCTGTCTGGACATTCCCAGGAGATACTATAATTGAGAAGCTTCGAAAACACATAATACCCTCAAACGTCTCACACCTCTGGTAGAATTACATGTTATTAAGCATTTAAAATTAAACCCATAATGAAATAATGGCTTAGATTTTTTTTTAACAGCCTTACTACGACAATCAACTGATTTAACAATGAAAAATGTGGTGGAAAAAAGGAACAAGCGAGATAATCGAATTAGCAATTATTTTCCAAATCTCTGAGATTTTAATAACATCTCTCGTTTACAGACCTTTTCACAGGAACCCACGGATTTTCTGTCAGATTCTATTCTGTGCGCCGGCTAATTAATTTCAAAATGTTGATTTTTCTGCTGGTGGAGCAATCATGTTGATATTTCTGTCTATGGTGATATCGGACATTTAAACACAGGATTAAAACTGCTTCCTTCATTCTTTATATTTTCTAAACTGATGTATTTTTAAAAGTTCTGTTCAATTTTTGTGCCCACCAGCAGATCTGGTGTGATATATGAAGCACTATTATTACTGGAAAGAGAGGTAATGATGTTCGATTCGCCGTGCTCCAGCCTAAAGGTCATCAAATGAAGCTCTCGAGAGCTGGGAACAGTACATATGTGAAGGACTAGGGAACAAAGAGAAAACCTGTCCTCCTTTTTTAACTCCTCTAGTCTTTATCTGTTAATGAAGCACAATCCACTGAAGAACACAAGCTCTGGGATTTGTCATGTTATCCCAGGCTTCGTTCAACTACCTTTCTCAAGCTTCTGCTACTCTTTACCGTTGCAGTCTTGCTTCGAGATTCTAGACCACATGTTTTATTAGTGTTTTTTTCATTTTTACTTATTTTATTTTTTTAATTCTTTGTACTCATGAATATCGCAAATACATTTTTGTATTACAATGTTCTTTCTCTCACAAGATGTCTCACATTAATATGATATTTTCACCTCATAAGTTTGATTGGAAATTCAAGTGTGTCATTTCTCTGCATGGCTCATATTATCTCGCCCACTGCACACTACAGTGTGCTTATGATTATACATTAAGTGCTACAGTAAAAGCAATGATGATTACCATGACGATGGGACAAGCAGCAGTAAGAAACAAAAGCAACAGTATAAACGGCATAAAATTCATACGTTTACTCTTATTAACACACACAAAGTTTTCTTATGTATTGATGCAGGCAAAGTTTAATGTGCTGATTTGACTCTCCTGTAGGGGGCATCCCAACTCGTTTTGTTTTTTATGCATGTCGGTATGTGATCCTATTGGGGTCCTGCAACTATATATATTTGTGCAAAAGGTGTGAATGTCTGAGTGATGATATCATAGGCTGTGCTTGGACGTCTCTCTGGCTTCCACGCCGGCAGCTGTCCGGTCACTTACGCTGCTCGCTGATTGTTTTGTCATCTTGAATGTTGTGATTGTCTCTTCCAAGGACGCCTGCTTGGCACTGAGGGCTGTCCAGTTGACTGATCTGTGATGGGGACAAATAGCTGCACACTATACATGCCATGTAAAGAGAGGACATGCCCAAACAGCACGTCTCAGCTTAAGGAAGTGTGTCACCGCTTCCCGGGGCGGCAGCTGGCTTTGGTTTTATTGCCTGTATTGATCATTGTTGGGCTCGGGTAAAGGAATCAATACGTGGATTAATGGAGGGACTTAATTCCTCGGTGCATTTCTTGAAATCCCATCAGGGTCCCTAACACCTTTCGAACACAAAAACTGGGTAAGGTGGATAAATAAAAGGACAAAGACGAACATTTTTACCCACATGTGATTTTCAACACAACTAATTTGTACAATAACTGTCATTTCCTATTTTGTAGCTTCACTAGTTGTTATGATTAGTAGAATTCCCCTTGTTGGCTAAGAAAATATACATCAGAGCACGTGTGACGTCCTTGCGTCTTTTATGTTCCGGGTCTTCCTTTTACAACTGTCAACGGTGAAACTTGAAGCCACAGCAGGGGCCAGGCCTGGGAGCCCTGCTTGTAGGAACTGCCGATAAGGTCTTTGCCAGGGGTACGTGTGAACCTACATACATTTTTTTGTTTGAATAACCAAAATGTTTTATAAAACTTAAAATTTTCTTACATTAGACAAAAGTAAACAGAGTAAATACAAAACTAGGTGCGGATTTCCTTTTTTTAAGGTGACAAACCTGTACAAATGTAACATCTTTACAATAATACCAGCCCTTAAACCTTGTAACCCTGTGTTTGTTACACAACTCTTGATCATAGTAATCAATGGTCAATTAATAACAGTAAAATAATGAGTTTGGAGAGGCCTATTCAAACTCGGAGTCAAACAACTCACTTGTCACAGCAAACAGGCTCATCATGCTAAAAACCCCTACAATGTAGTTGAATTAACATACCGTAATACCACAGTCTGCCAAAGTCCCTCCAGAGCAATGTAAAAGTTACCCTAAATGCTTAATTGCAGTTGTTGCTGCAAAAGGTTGAGCTTATGATCGCAAACTGATGGCAAGATCTTCTCTACAGGATTTTATGATATATAATGTGACTGATTACAATATTACACCAGGTCCTCCACTCCCAGATAAAGCAAAGCCATCCCACACCGTCACCTTCACAAGCTGCAGGGCGGTGGCTCTCGAGGTCTGGATTGGAAGATCTTTCTCTTCTTTTCTTTTTCTTCCCACATTCAATCACCTTACTAAATAGAAATGGTGCTGAGGTTGCCTTCAAAGCTCCACTTCCAGTGACGCTGTGAGGGCTTGAAGTGCCACTACTATCTCCTAATTGCTCTCACACACACACACACACACACACACACACACACACACACACACACACACACACACACACATACGAACCCCCCCCCCCGAGTCTCAATGAAGACATCAAAGACATCTCTAATAAGAAACAGAGGGGAGGTTGGAAGGAGAGGGGTTTAGGTTTAAGTGACAAATACATTGACAGGAAAACACATTTTGCTCCTTGAGATAGACAAGTATGCTTCTGTAGCTCGTAAAACCTTGACGAGAATGAAATGGACTTCTTTATTTTGTGATAAGTGTCAAGGCTTGGCCGATGGCGGTGTGTTGGCTTAATTTATCACTTTCACTTTGCCGCCGTTGTCTCAGCAGGACACAATAAAACAAAGCAGGGCCCCCGAGTGTGTGCGCGCTCGAGTCAATGTAATGAGTGGCAAAAAAACAAGTTGTTAAGTTGTGTTAAGCATTATGGAGAGCACTTAACATGTTAGGTGGGGTTGACAGAAATGGCTGTGGCGCGCTCATCTCTGCCTCTAAACATAAACACATTATTAACTTGTCATCAGTGCCACTAACACAAAACAGATTTGGATTTCTTCCTCTGACAATTGTCCGGTACTTTCCAGCAGTCGATCTCCCGGTTTGTCACGTGAGTGACTCGATGTTTTTCCTTCCTTTGCTTGTGCAAATCAACAAATGGTATTCAAATCCATGTGTAACGTTTGGTCACGTCCTGTTTGAAACATTTTATTTCATGTTCTAGCTTTTTAACACGTCCTCCTAAGAAAATGGTTACTAGGATTATTATTACATCCATTAAGCATAAGCATATCCAGTATGGTTGTATATTTGGATGCACATAAGGTTTGGGGCTTTGCTTCCTCTTCAGCATGCAACAGTGGTAATTTACACTGATGAGACTGAATTGGAACTTGAAGCAAATGGGTTTTTGTATCACAAAGCTAAGAATGCACTCAGCCTAAAAGATGGTGCGGTGCAGCAACGTCAAAACACAAGGCTGCTTTTCTTTGGTAGGAAAACTGAACCATAAAAAAAGGATGAAGCCGTGGAAGATGATTGAACCACATACATACTCCATACAGCGTAACTGTTTAAGTTTAAGCTATTTCACAAAGAAGCATGGGGGGAAAAATGCTGATCGTTCTTTAGTTAAAGCTGGCAGATACCCAAGACTTACAGCCGTAACTGCAGCCGAAGGATGAATTAAAGTATTATGATAGGCGGTGTAGCATTCAGACTTGTCAGGTTTAGTTAAAATTATTGTTTTCTGTTTCCTTTAGCTGGCAAGTTATTGACCTTTAAGTTAAGAAACCAACTCCTACTTTAATGAAAACCAAGTAATCCAATTTTGTTCTCCCCAAAATACAACCATGTATTAATTGCCAATAATCATGTAATTTAATCATCGGGATCTGAGATCAATCATGATTATCAAATTTTGTTTTAGGGGCAAGTTAATTACAAAAGGAAGCAAAGCTTAATTCAACAAGTCACAACAAAACATTGGTCTTTCATTGTTCACATTCACCAGACACATTCTATTAAACTGGAACATGTTCACGCCAGCCTCCTGAGGATTTTTCATTAAGAATTGTGATCTTAAAACTACTCAGAATTTTGTTTTACACTTTAATCCGTGTGATTTCTTCCTCCTTTATTGCAGTCCTCATCTTTCTCCATCAGCCTTTGTCTCTAGCTGTTGCAGCACTTCTCTCCCCCTGCCTCCGTCTCTCTCTCTCTCTCTCTCTCTCTCTCTCTCTCTATGGTGAAAGGGTTGAGGGCATTATGTGCTGCTATGAATGATTCATCCCCCACTCTGGAAGTGTGTCTACTTGTTTAGCTATTCTATTTGGAACCTTCTCTGGCATATTCTCTAACTGTCTGAAGACCAAGGTTCTTATGTCCTAATACAGTGGATCCCTTTTTTTTGGGTTACTGGTTAATTTTGGAGGTATTGTGTGAGGCACTAAAATGAATGGAGGTCAGCACAAAGTCCTTATATGGATAGAAATACGCACTGTGTGTTTTGTTTGTGTGTGACAGGACTGGAAATCAACCAGAGTGGGAGAGGGAACAGTAAGTGGGTGCAGAAGGTGACATGAAGGAGAACAAATAAGGAGCAGCACCATTGTTAATAAGCCCAAAAGAGTGCTGCTTATTTGCACGTCTTTGCACCTTTCACCATATATCTATTTTACAAAAACATCTTTTGAAAACTGACAATTTTGAGTCTTTAAACTGGAGTTGTTGTCCAATTTTTCTTTACTTCGTCTCAGCATGACCATTTGACCCATATTACTATGACCTGCATAAAATCATAATCGAGCAAAATGAATTAAAAAAAGGAATAGAAAAATAAATGTAACAATGCTAAGAACCTGTTTCGGTCTGACCTGCCGTCAATTCTCTGATAGATATTGGTATTTAAGAGCTGATGAATAATTAAGTGGACAATAACGCTAATTTATTAATAATAAAGCTGTTTATGAAGGCGAGGCATGGAGAGCGGTTGGGGTGGCGCTGACAGGAAGATTGATGTTGTGGCCTAGATAGCACCTCTCCAGCATGAGAGGAAGCTGCTGACTGCAGTTCTGCCCATATTCATTAGGCGACTATCATTGGCCTCACTTATGTTTAATTTGCAGACACACCGTGAGCCGAGGTGAAATTTGTGCTTCAATATGTTCCTTATTTGCTCTCTCTGGATCTTTTCTTTTTTTCGCTCCCTGTTTGTTTTTTGTTTCTTGTTGAGTTTTTTTTTTTTTTGGGATATAAAAACACCCACTTATTATTCAAGAAATAACCATATCCAGTAGGGTTTTATATGCAAATTTATGCTAGCATCTGCTTCAGCATGGTCGGACACATAAGCAGATGTCCGTAACATCAGCGTTTGTGTTGTTCCTGTGATAAAGTTCCCAAATGTTCCGCTAAAATGATGGTTAGTCCTCCTAATATGCAAATTTGATCAACTTGCATGGGTTATTTTATAAATTCTAAGGTTTTAGCTATAAAAAAAAGGAAAAGAAAAAAGAATGAATTCATGCTTCTCCCACAACTGGAGTGCCATTCAGAGTTACTTAAACACACACAAATGTTTTGTCAAGTGTTAATTAATACGCTTCGGAACATACTTTTAGCACAAATGGAACCCCCCACACACACACACACACACAACCACACACACATAATTTTCCACCCACTCCTCCACTGAAATAGTCTTGTGCAGAGTCTGCAGAGCTCCCCTCAGCTTCATTACGTTTGTGATCAGAGCTGTAGGCCAAGCAATCGTGAGTTATGTCTGCGCCGTTGCCTGGCTGGGCAGGAGAGGAGGAGAGGCTGCGTTTTCCCCACTCCTGCTACTGCTAACCTTAGAGGTCACTCCCATGAAGGGGCCATTTATCACTCTGACATGCGGATGCTGTGGGTGGGTGGGTTGGTTTGGGGGAAGATTGTGCGTATGTGTGTGTTTCGGGGTGTGGAGAGAGAAGCTCGTACTGTTACAGTATTAATGCACCACACGCCTGCTCCCAGTGGTAACAAAGCCCAAGCTGCAGACACGCAGAGTAATTACTGTTCCCCCTAGTCAGAGAGTATCTCAGACTAAAAGGCTTCTTTTTTTTTTTTTTTTACGGTTTGTTTCCAAATTATGTGTAATTTCCATCTGTTCAAATTACTAGGAACAAATAAACCAGATTTATTCCAATTTTATTCCATCATCATTTCAAGAAATCACTTTCCTTCACTTTGAATGATTCTAGGATTTGTATTAGGATTAGTTCGTGTCCTGTTTAAAAAAAAAAAAAGTGCGTTGTGCTTTTCTATTTAACATCATTGTTTCAACACTCTATAGAATAACTTCTTGCTCCAACAACAAGTGAACTAGCTTTTATAGCATACATCTACCAGCTTTGTACATATGGACTTCAACTTGTTTTCCTATTGTCCATTGTTTTTTATAAAGCTGTTTGCTCACTGAAATTCCCGAACAAGGCTACGAGGCCATATTTGTACTGATTATTACATTTATTTCATCTCTATTTACTACTTAGGTGAATTCTGCAGGTAATTGGTTTAGCTGGATTTTACTTAGGGGGAACAATGTAAAGGCAGTAGGTAAATACATCCGCACCCCTAACTTTAAACTGAGCCTCTTCCAGTATCTGATGAGCATTTTTATTCCCCGTTTTTTCTATTCAATGTGCCTGTATCTCCTTTTTCAAAGTGGTTTTCTTTGCACATTATCGTGAGCGGCAGACAAATATCGATCATGGTCATTGTTTGCCCAAGTGACAGTTTGCTGCCAAGATTCATTATATCAAAACAGATTGATTTAATTGCCCTGAGGACTTAATCCCACATGAAAATAGAAACAATTATAGCTGCGGATTATGCCTTACGCTTCTTCAACATTCTGTCCAACCCATCTCATCCACATGCTGACACTAAAACGGCCTACTTTCACCTTGGCAGACGCATTTAGAGAAGATGATGGATCGACTTTGAAGGGGTTATGAACAGGAGGGCTTTTTAAGCGCCTCACCATCACCTCCTTCCTTTGTGTACTTTGTGAGCGTTTGTTCAAATGCAAAAAACCCAACAACCAAGATAAAGACAGATATGACACAAGAAAGCAGAAATAAATATTGACAAGCCAATTTAGAGTTTGCCATATCTTAATTGTTTAATTTAATAATCTGAGTCTAGATAGACACTCCATTACGTCCATTCAAGCAGTTCATCTGATTAGAAGGGCATCCTCAGTGCACGCCGAACAGCACTGACACTAGGAGGGGGAGCAAACGTCCACCGACACAACCCTTCACTGATAATCGGCAACATGCAAACACTCATCTTTTTCAATTACAATCGACCGGACAACATATACTTTAAATAAACTATAAACTCTTATCTTTTATATATGCTACAAAAATTTATTTCAATTCAATGTATGTGTACGACAATAATTCAAAACATCTTTCAATTCATTCATACATACATACATAGATATATACATACATACATACATACATACATACATTTCAGCAGATCCCTTTCAAAAGTTTTCTATGTTGGCAAACGTCATTTTTTACTTATAAGGTTTGTCAAAAAGAAATGTTTTTTTTCACAGCCTTGACATTATTCAGGGTGTCTTGGACTAAAACTGGACTAAAAAATAATCTACCCTGCTCCACCAGGAGCATAGGAACAAACAGATCTCTGTTGTATATCTATACCTGAGTTTGATTATTAAGAGCTTTGTGTATGGGAACTTCAGGGAGTCCATAAATGGAAGTTAATATAAGGAACACATGATCTCCCTTTTTAACTTTTCATCATAATTCTTACAGCAGTGTTTTGGATCAGATGAAGGCTTTTACTGCATTTTGTGGACTTTCCGATATGAAAGAATTTAACCATTACGCCTGAAGTTTGGCAAATAAGACAATCTTACAGACCTGTTTAATCGGAGATTTAGATGATATATCTTCGTCACCAAGGCCACATGGGAAACCCATTTCTAATGCAGTCCTTTAACATCTGCACCAAACCACTGTGGGTGTTTTATCAGTCTGTAGTGGCCAGTGTCCCCTTTCACGCCTTGTTGTGCTGGGCAGGCAGCACATCCAGGAAGGAGAAGTCCAGAGTGGACAAACTGATCAGACGGGTCCGGCTCTGTGGTCGGCATGAAGCTGGACACTCTGGTGATGTCAGCGGAGGTAAGAACACTGAAAAGACTGCTGGTGTTGCATGGACAACACTAGCCACCCTCATCAGAAACCAGAGGAGTCTGTTCAGTGAGAGATTGATCCTTCCTAAGTATTGGCCTAACAGACATTTGATGGAGTCACTTCAAGGCACAAATAAAGTCGAGTCTAACACCTAATAAAAGCTTTTAATCAGGGTTTTTTTTATTAAAATTAATAAATGTTATGCTATAGGCTCAAAACACATGCAAGATGAAGGCGAGGATCATGCTTATCCTGACTTCAGTAGTAAAACCTGAGAAACTGAGAACAACCGAGAGTCCTGAGCAGAGAACTGAACTGGTAAACGCAGGTGGAGCACAAACACTGGGACTGGCTTGTAAGACAAGGCAACACTGCAACACAGTAGCTCAATGGGAGCATCTAACAAAGAGCGACTGAAGTCAGGGAGCTAAATAATGCTCAGGTTGTTTACTGTATGCAAAACAGACGAGTCTGAAATAGGTTGCCACAGCTGAATTAAGATAAATATAACTGGGGAAGGGCTGCACAATGACCCAGAGATGTACAACATTACCTGACAAAAAAACAAACAAAAAAACACGTTTGACCGTTCGGTCGTAGTTAAGGAAATCATTATTCGATTTGAATAAACAGGAAACGTGTACACTGGAAATTCATAGCTGAGCATTTGTTTCACTTCAACGTTTGAAATATAGACAGATGTTCTCATTCATATTCAATTACTTTAAAATAAGTTATGAACTGTAATGTATATATTTAGTTTTTCTTCCATGTCTCTTTGTAAAACACAAACATGCACCCTCTAACAATAGAGTTGCATAACCAGACTAAGCTGTGTGGGTGTCTGCTGCGAGTCTACATAATAAATCTAAATGGATCAATTAGATATATTACATGAGTAAGAGGTTTAATGAATTCAAATTCTCCACAGCAGGAGGGGGGTGAGGGATGAAGGGTTACAAACTGACAGTCATGAGGTATGGTTGACTTGAGTAATACGGAAATGCTGTGTCAAAAAGAAGCTGTCTAGCTGGTAAAAACACACAAAAAACGGATTTAGTATAGATGTAATAATTTAGACTAATAAAAACACTAAATGGAGATGTTTTTCCTCTTAAAGGAAACACTTTTTGGCTTAAATAAACAAACCCACTAACTACTTTGAGGGATTTTCACAATAATGATGTCTGTCACACTCAAAAAAACCCACAGCAGGCTATTTTTTTTATAGATTAATTTATTTACAAAGAAATCTGCACCGCTATGACACACATAAAATGAATCATCATGGTTGTTTGATTACTGACTAGACTGACAACTTTCGTTTTGTCACCATCGCCATGATGCATGGTTTTCGCGATCAAACAGATGTGGGAGACTCTACAAACTAAATCGCTGTGACAGCAGCTGGTTCGGTGACTGCGAAGCACATGGCGGCGGTCAGTCTGTGCTGTAAACGGATTCAGTGCCAGGTTCTCGTAGGCGTTACGATTGCGGCAATTAAAATTGTTTCATTTGAGGTGGGCTTCTATGGCCCACTTGGTGACCTTTCAGCACATGTCTTTTTTATCAGTTTAGTTTAGGATGTTGGATTTTCAAACTAATTATCAGGTAAATAATAGGCAAATAGTTTTAAGTCTCAGTAATTGTATAAATGAATAATTTATGATGGATGGGATTTTAGCTCTGGTATTTTTAAGTTTTAAAGGAAGCTATTAAAAACATAAGTGCAGAGAGAATGTTTCTTTAAAATCTGATAGTTTACTCACAAATGTCATTCAGCCTTCAAGTTATAATACTCAACAAGCTTACAAAGCTAGTTACACCCAGCTAAACTAAGATCTAAGTGTAAATATGTAAGAATAATCAATAAATTAGCAAAAGATAAATAAAAAAGTAAAATGTATGAAACATAATAAAATTATAAAATGATGTTCAGTATGAACTGGAAGGCAGAGCAAAACATTAGATCAAAAATAAGTTGTTATATTTAACATCAAAATACATGCGTGAGGATCAGTCGTAACCATTTTAATCATCTGAAAAGTGTGGTATATATTTTTATTTAGCCCTTTTGAATTACACACAGTACATCCAATATTTACTAGATTTACTGCTACTAATCTTTGCAAGTGTGTTAGTGAAACATTTTCCCATTTTTGGATGACAGTTTTTGTAAATTTGTCTTTGCAATTAGATAAAGCTAAATAAGACTTGATGAAGCACATCTGCAAGAATAATCTGTTTAAATGACTACAGATTTAGGGTTTAGATATGGTAAATAAAAGCTTAGACTGTACTGGATGGCAGAGAGCGTTACATTAACAGATTTTAAGTGTTGTAGAATTTGATACACTATGAGTTTGTGCTTCAAACATAAACTGAGCTGAGTTGAGTACAAGTCCATTAACTTATAAATTCCCAACAATATGATTATAGTTTGTCATTAGTGTAAACGATGATATTCTTATTTCCAAATTTTAATTATTAGATTACGATTAATGGTCATTTTGAGATGGATCATTGAGTCTATTTAAATGATTAGTTTATCCTAGTAGCAGTGCTGCCAATTATGAATTAAATTACGGTAAAGTTTGTATATTTTTTAAATACATTTTATATTTTTCTAAAGTTCCACAAGAAGAAACAATCTGGAGAAATTTGAAGTTTCCTATTATTTATGAACAGGAACGTTTATGAAAAATAATATAATGATAACAACTTCGAGACATTTGGGGGAAATGTAAGATATGTCTTCATATGAAACCCAAACATATTTAATATCTGTTGTTATTTTGATTGTGGATCTAACTAAAGCACAATGCAGAAAAAAAATAAAAATTGAAAAAAGGACTCCACATGCTGTAATCCTTCTAGTTTTAATGCATCTAGTAGTGTGCAACAGCAACACTCAGCCCACTTAGCGTTAATCTCCCGTAACTGATTTCTCTTTAATATACCAGCTTCTATATATGAGATCAAGCCTCCATGGATGGACAGGGTTGCTTTACAACTGAAATTTAAATTGTGCCCTCTGTTGGTCTGACTGCAAAATGAAATATACACATAAACTGCAAACGCAGCTAAAAAGACGAACGTTCCTCTTTTATGTCCACTGGACGCGTCACTCTTAGCTTTTATCAAAAACCTTTCCTGTGATGATGCGCGTCGTGGGGAGGCTGATGCAAAGATGCAGAGCGGGGGGTTTCGGTGATGAGGGAGCTGCAGTTGTCATGGATACCCGTCCCCGCCCCCTCCAGCGGGAGGGAGGAGCTTTGTTTTGTTATTGAAGGTCACGTGGGCCGCCGGAGCCCCGCCCACCCTGCCAGTCGTCGCTGATTCAACCGTCTCCGCTGCTCCGGTTTAGTTACTTTACAAAATGGCTGCAGGAGCTCCGCCGCCGACGAGAACCGACTGAAAGCTCCAAGGTAGCGTTTATTTGTCTTTTCCTTTAAACATATGGCGCTGCGAGCACAGAGGACAAACAGAGCGTGTTTTTTTTTTTAGACAACTAGCGTTTGTCAGCAGTTCGGACGGAGATGTTTTCGCCTCAGTCCGCTGTTGACATCGCTGTTGTTTTTGCACCGGGTGTTTTTCTTCGATGTCTTGTGTGTTTATTTAGTTTCCAAAGTCGCTTTCTCCCTGCTGAATGAGCCCACCCAGCTCCCGTAGTCGGGGCTACGAGTCAGCAGCGACTGCGTCTTCTGCTGCAGCCGCCGTCGCCTTTTGCGGGAAACATGGACATCATTGTGGCACTAAATGTGCCATGAAGGCTCCGGGGATTAGATTCGCAGCCTTTTAGGGTTTATGCACATGCACCACTGCTTGTTTCACGTGAACTCCCCTATGCATCCTCCTCTGCTCCAGACAGAATCGGCGATTTCCAGCTACAATAAACCCCAACTAAAAACCATGCTGCGTTTGGTTTGCATGAACGTGCACTACGACGGAAGTGTCTGATTTTGCGCTTGTTTTGAAATCCGCCTCGTTGGTTCTTTGTCTCGCCAGTGTGAGCATTAGAGACTGGCTTAAGCCCCTCAAATGATGCCTTCAAACGCCTTAACCCTGCACTTCCTGCAGCCTGGCTTCGTGCAGAAAAAAAAGCAAATTCGTGCTGCCATCCCTGGCTGCTGGTTTAAAGACACACTTTTAAATCAAATGAAGTCTTGCTTGCAACGATCAATGGAACATGACAGCAGCGTGTTGTGGGCGTCTATTTTTAGTTCTGTAAAGGAAAGTGAAACAACTTTGTGTGAGCACAGTTGATGGATAAAGGTGTGGCCCCGAGTGGAAATAGACTGATTTCACAAAATATTCATGTTTGGAAGATAATAGAAAATATAGTCCATTAGTTTTGTATTTAAGAAAAAAATAATTAGTCCTGCATGTTATTTATTCACATATCTGACATGGACGTCGGCCTGAGTTATAATTAACAGCTTTCTAAATTGGTTAAGCTTTAGATAAATGTGAATATTGTGCCAAACGTTATTAGGTTTTTGCCCGCCGCAGGTTCACGTCTCCAATCCTGTTGGCGTCCACATCACAAAACTAGGTCATTAGCAGGACATGAGTCCACGAGGAGGTGATTTAGGCGTCTGATTCAGGTGTGTTAGACTTGGGACACGGTCAAATGTCGCAGAGCTCTGGGGGTTTGACACCCTCTGTCGATTAGTCAGGCTGTCTGCTCGGGTAGGCCTTGTGTCGGCTAATGAGCACATGCTGCTCGTAGCTTGCCAACTGCTGTATTGTAATTTTTAAAAAAAGAAGTGTGTTTGTTTTTCGGCAAAGGGTCTGTGCAGCCTGCTGAACGGCAGTGCATGGCAAAGGGAGGGTGGCAGCTGTGCTGTACTCTACTCCTAATAGAGACAAAATTGATCACATTGGAACTATTTGGCCTTTCATTAAACATCTTTCATTAAACACTGCAAAGGCATCGTGGGTACTTTCAGAGGTTTTACAAATGTAACTTTGAGAACCTCGATTACCCGAACTTGCCCGGACTCTCCCATTGCTAACTATGACGACGATATTATAAAAATATTGCAAGAGCGACAATATTGGTAAATATTGTGATAGATGCGTAACATTTTTTTTTCTTTTTTTGGTATGCTGGTTTAAAATTTGATACGAACATCATTAAAACATTTAAAAAGTCGTTTGTTGGTTTAAAACATTCAGTTTTCCGAAAACTGATACATCAAACGCTTTAGTCGGACCAAATCTACAACTACAAGGCCCGTCACGGCCGACGAAATTAACTATTTATGATGCAACCCACGATAAACCAACAATTAGAAACAAATCTGTTTATTATGGGATGGTGCACCCAGTGGCGGAATCATCAATCAAGCAACCGGAGCAAAGATGGCAGCTGCAGACATGCTGATGGTAACATACCTGCTGGTTTGGGTGGGTAGGGTCCCGCTACCCTGACGTATTAGGAGAACAAACTGGTGTAAGCTTTGATACCTGCTGGTTTTACGCCTTGTGCCACGGTGCCTAAATATGGTCTCCAGGAGGTGGCGGTTAAGAGAAGGGGTCATCGGGGTTATTTCTCTCACTGCTGGTTAGCGGGGCCCCACTCAGGAACCAAAGCCCGTGAAAGAGGCAGTGTCTATTCACAGAGAGGCATGAAAAGGAAGGGGCTGAGGGGGTTGATAACAAAACCAGACCGCTAAATGCTGTGATTATTATCCGGATTAGGTCATAGCATAAATTTTTAGTTTGAAACGCTTGATGTTCCTTTTGCTTGAATAACTGAGGGATATTCGGTTTGGCTGCTTCTCAATATCCATATATTTAAAAAAAAAAAACTAAACAAAAACAAACTATGATCTCGCATTGAACAAAACGAGAAACTTCTAGTTTAAAATTTAAAGAAACGCCAACATACTATTTGTAGTTGTTGCATTAAAAAAGGTGTTTGTTTATGGCTGTTTTTAGTGCTCGTGTCACAACGACTACAAACATCATTCAGATTTGTTTTGGGTGTCATTTCAAACCTAAAAAGAATAGTTTGGAAATTCTCTTGCTTGCAGAATATTCGTCCTTGTATGACAATAGAAAATATCTGCCTTTTCAGACTTTATTTCCTCTACCATTTCCGAAATGCTTTAATCAATGAGTGAAACTCCTGCCTTTTGGCCTTTTGTTTTTACAATTTTACAACTGTATGGATCCAGTCAGAGGCCTTTTTTGGTTGCAAATTATTTGATCTAATCGACTCTGTAGGTAGTGAAGGACGTTCAACCTCTGTGATTACGAGACTGGAAAGATTAGTTTTGTTTGTTTGTTTACAGCTCTGTCACTCAATTTGCCATCTCTGATGGTCCAGTTTGGATTTTAAAGGATACAAAAATGGAGATTTTTTTTCACACCAGACACTAATCGCATTACCACAAAATAACCAATATAGCATATTAGAAATATGTATGCTAACCCCCCCAGTAAAACTGGGGGGGTTAGCATACATGTAATGGCACCTGCTTGAGGTTAGGCTGTTGCATTGCACGTACATATTTAGTTGTTTCTTCACAGAACAAGCAGTACTGATGCCTACATTTACCTTTTCTGTGCTATTAGGGCCGAGTTGGAAAGCATTATAGTGACCACTCTGAGAATAGCTCCAAGTATTTTATAGAGTCCAATCCTATTTGCAGAGCACTGGTACTTTGTCAGTGCTTACCGTGCAGATTTTCTTCATGTGATCTTAAGGCGAAATCACCTAATTTTGCCTTTTTTTGTTACATCTCTTAGGTTTTGCATTTAAAAACCCAACAGGTTAGAAGAGCTTTCATGTCCAGAAAAACTAAGCGAAGAGGACGACGCTGTGCGCAATCTCAGTAGCGGGTGTTGCTATCATCGTTGGCAAGGCATGCAATGGCATTCTTGGCGCCGTGCCCGGCTGCTGTCGTCTACGGTCTGCCACCCCTCCCCCTCCCCACTCTCCCTCACGTCCACACCAAGCAGCTCTATTGTCGGTAGACCCCCCCCCCCCCACCAACCCCTATCCCTATCTTTATTGCTCCACGCGTAACAGCGAGGCATTTACTTGTTCACACATTTACTCTCGGTTCTCACTTAATCTTTTTTTATTCAATTTTACACGCGCTTGTAATTGACTAACCTTGATCTCTCCTGGGTTGTGTTCTGTTCTTTTAGTGTCGATTCTCTACACACACAGACTGGGGGGGGGGGCATCACGGTTTAATCCTGATGATCTGACAGAAGATTTGAATAATTCCACTCAGTTTTTGTTTTGTCTTTTTGCCATTTGACCTTTAAATTCACATGAAAAGGGCTTTCGCAATAAAACCTCATAATGTCTGCCACTAGATGTGAGTTGAAATCCTTGGCATTTTGTCCTGCTTCAGTGTGATTAAGTGTGGTGCGACTGCTCGGCGTATATGTTAAATAGGCATTTTGAAATGGTCAACGCGTTTAACCAAAAAACACTAAAGTATTTGTGCCGTTTGTGTCAGATGCCCAACTAAAAAGCTGTGGTGCATCCAGTTCCTTGCACAATTTACACATCCTTACAACTTTGCACACTTAATAGGTGAAACTTAAATTAGTTTTACTGGTAATTTTATGTGATGGAGTAACGGAGAGTATAACTTTTAAGTCAAAGGATCAGAATAAAGTGAAATTTTTAGACACTTATTTGTAAAAGAAAATGTAAATAAAAGGCATTTCCAAAATGCCGTTTGGGAATCGGTCAGATCTCTTAGCCCAAGTGGACTCATTTGTCCTATGGTTGCGCATGTTTGTTTTTTTATTTTAAATTCTGTTGTAACTCATCAATCATTTTGACGCCGCTGTCTTCCCGGGTCAGCGGAGGACAGCAGCTCACATTAACTGGAGCATCTCACTTGTTGCCTACATGACAGAAGCCTCGCTGATGCAATGCCAGCTATATTTAGGATTGCAGCTGCAGGTTTTAAATCTGCCTGTTGAGGCACAAAGAGAAAAACAAAAAAAAAAGTGTTGATGTGTATGAGTAGCAGCTCTCTTCTGCATAAGTGGCAGCGAGATTTACAGAACGGCTTTTTTGTTGTTGTTCCTGCTTTTTTGTTGTTGTTCCTGCTTTTAGGATCACGAAAGCATGTTGTTACTTTTGTGATTGAACAAATGCAAACTTTTCTCATTTGAATCTCTAAATCTTTTTACTTTTAAAAATTTTCGTCCATCAAAACTGATCATTTCACATTTTATCTGAAACCATTAAGCAGAATTTCATTTTATTTCCCTTCCCGTTCTGTTAAACCATAAGCTTGAACATGAACCTGACTTAAAAATTTGACAATGTCTCAATACGGTGTCAAATTTTGTGTTAAAGTCAATAAAGGCATTTGGACAACGGCTTTCTCATAAAGGCCAGGTGAGGTTGATCTGGAAGCTGAGTAAAGATGTTGGCTTTTGTTTTTGTTAAAACACGGTTGGCCAAAAACTCTCCCAACGTCTCTCCTTTTATTGCCTCCAGAGAGCAGATTTTGGCTTTGCGTCAAAATCTTTCCCCAGGTTTTGGGTGTTTTTACTTTTCCAGTTTTTCGTGATTGGACCAAAACCGACTTGAGCACCACTCTAAAGGGCGCTGTCTGTCTCCACCTGACTGCTCACTGGGACCAGTGGGAGCGCCTGTTGCCAGGCAGAGGCGCACGTCACCGTCGCCTGCAGCAGCTCGAGCAGGAGAACAGGCTAATAGTTTCTCCAACCAGGTCGGGTCTAAAGTTAAAAATGTGATCTCAATTTTATGTTGATTTTTCAAATATTTATCAAATGACATATTTAAAAAAAAAAATCCTACATTTCCCTTTCTCTGACCGTCCTCGGGGTTTGACACAACATAAAGCTCAAAAACTGTTTGAGTGTGTAGCCACAGTGCATTGCTCGTTTCCTTTTGGCGCTTTTATTTTTAGAGCTGATTATAGAGGTCCCTTTTTTTTTTTGTACAAGTTGCTGGCTTACTAACGTCAATTAATGGATGGTGTTACGAGTCGCTGCTGTTGATTTCCTACAAGGATTGTTGACTAAACGTTTGAAGCGGGGGGGGGGTGTGCTGTGTTCAACCTGCAAGGCTTTCAAGAACCAGTCGTAAAATCGCACTTTGCATATTATTTTTTTCACATTGTTTGCAAAAACGTATTTAGTTTGACTGCTTTGCTAACCGAATGTCACATTTTGAGGGTCACCTCCGCAACCAGTTTATCAGAAATGCAACCCCGAAATGTATGCAAACAATTTTTTTTCATTGGGGTAAACTGTGCACTTATGAATGGATTCATTTTTCTGGATTTTTTTATTATTATTTTTTTGTCGGTACGACACGCAGAAAGATTAAAGCAAGTGCAAGATAGGTCATCGGTTGCTCTGCCTGCAGCCAATACGGAGTAGGTAAACTTTTCACCCAATGCTTGCGGTCGTCAGGCTCAAAGCAGAAGAGTGGAGGCAGTCGGCTTAAAGCTGCGCCGGCTGATTTCCCCCCTTCTGAAATGGCCTAAACCACGCCTAACCACCTTAGTTCAGGACCTTCAGCAGCTTTGGCCTCAAAGCTGGTTGGGTTGTGTGTTTGTGTTGTTGACAGACCACCTTATAACATTTTTTTATTTTTTATTTACCGATGTATATATATGTTGATTTCAGCATTTGAAAGTTAGTTTGTTGCTCTGCAAGGGTCAGCTCAGCAGGTGGCCACGATAAAGCGTTTGCCTTTCTTTGTGTATTTTTCTGTTCAGCAGTGAAAAGAAGCAACAACAAAAAAAAAACACACAAGGACGAAAAACGTTTGATGGAAGATAAGAAAAAGAAAAAGCAAGAAGAGAAGAAAAAGAAAGAAGCTGCACAGAAAAAGGTGAACACTCGTCCAACATTTTTCACTCATCGTTTTTTTTTTTTTTTTTTTTTTTTACCTGCCTAATCCCGTTGACCGGAGCTGAGGCCCAACCCTGGGAGGGAGGGCATAAGCTAAAAATAAACATCCAGCATGCAGCCTCTGCTAAGATCCACGAGGAGTCATAAAAAATCTCAGATTCAAGTGTCAGATTGAAGATTTGGATCTTCAATCTGACACTTAAATAGAAATATGATTGGCTAGCTTAGTGCATTCTTTTTTTAACTCTTCAAGCTCTTTTAAAGGTTACAGATTAGCTGCGAACAGAGGCCTGGGCTTTGACTAGGTCAATCCAGCACACCCACCTTATTGTCTTTAAATCATTTCCGTGTAGTTTTAGCTGAATGCTGCAGGTCGGCGGTCTCTCGCAAATATAAACAAACGTGTCCTCCGGGACTTTATCTGTTATCTCCATACTACTTTTCCATATACCTTCACAAACCATATAGGGTCTGCATCCTTTCAGCCCAATGCTGCCACCCCCATGCTTTAAAGTGGTCGGGGTATACACCGCATCTTTTGTGCTGCCCAGAAAGCTCAGTTTCAGTCCCATTAGACCCAATAACTTTCTTTCACTTGACCAATCAATCTTTTAGCAAACTTTCATTATATATGTATTGGCTATGGTTTAGAGAACCAATACTGCGTTATCTGGGTTTGCTCAATGTTTCATATAATTATATTCTAAAATCTTCCCCGTCTTTTTTATTGTGGCCAGCAGAAATAATTCTGGGGATCCAAAGTGACCAAAAGCAGAAAAAGTTAAGTCAGACGCTGGAGAAAAGAAAGTGATGTCTTTTTTTTATTTATATATATATATATATATATACTGAACAGGTGGTTTTCATTATACCAGCTCACCATCTACTGTCTAAATAAATTGCTTTCATTTATTCCCATGAGGTGCTTTAGTTTCATAAAGGTTTGTTGAGGGGGAATAAACCACAACTCAGAGAGAGGGAGTTCTCGTTTATAACACAAGACCTCTGTTTCGTTTTGAAAATACTTCTCAGACACCGAATCGATTTAGCCGAGGCTCTGCCTAATATTGACAGCAACAGGGACAGCAGGTTTTCCCTCACAAATATTGTTGTAAATCTGTGCATAAAGACGCTTCGAGCTAAACGGTTCCCTTTACAGAGTGAATCATTGCAGATCCTCATCTTAATAGTAAAGATTACTCGTTTCCTTTGGGTAATGTGGGGTCAAGAATCAGGAACTTATATGTCTGTTGAAATGATGTTAACATAGCATATTTAAAGATTTTTGATTGATTTGATCTGATTGTTTTATTGGAATGTTTTAACATGATCTTTTTGCTTTTATTATAAATATGTGCATTACTGTATTGCTTATATCACATTTTAATAAATGTTTTTCCGTTTTCTTACAGACCACAGAACAGATAACCAAAGGTAAGTTTCTGAATTTGAATTTAGTTTAGTTAACCGGAAGGAAACTTCATTTATGGCGTCCCACAGAGCCACCGTTCGATCTCTTGTCTTTGCCGTGTGTGAATAAAAAGCAGGACGTTTTGTTAAGGTGAAACATTTTTACGTTGAACATGAAACTTATCTGGAGCCAGGTGGTCCGAACCACCCGAGCTGAAAAAAGGAAGCCAGGTGCCCAGACAACACTAATAAGGAGCATAGGGATGATGCAGCTCTTCCTCGGGTGTCTCTGCGGAGTCCTCAGGCATACCTAGGAGAGTCGAAAACAGTACAAAAGAAAACCTAAACCAAGTAACAAACAACACAAATGCATAAGGGGAATCGTTTTGGAAGACGTGGGCTTAGCTTGCAGGCTATATTTATTTTTGTCTCCTTAGTCTCCTAAAAAATGTTTTTACTGGGGTGATGAATATAAAAAAATTAGAGTTATAGGTAGTTTTAACAGCAAAGCACTTCTAAAACAAAATTACTTTCTAGTAAATCCTATGTATCCACACTATTATATAAGTATTTATGTGGTGTTTTGTAAAACTAAAGATGTTTTGTTTTTTTAGTTGTCCAGGATAGCAGAACAACTCTGTAATCCTGCTGGTTTTGCAGCTCATATTTGCAACCGTTTTCAACAAAACTAGTTTATTTGCAGTGCTTCAGCATTAATCCTGCAGCCTCACAATGCTGATTAATTACACCACTTCATCCACCGATTAGTTAATGCAATAACATAAACTACTTCAGAAAGACGAATTAAGCCATTAATGACACGGTGACAATAAAAATGAAGAAAAAACTGATTCATTTCTATAGGACGGGCGATGTTTTTCAGACATGCAACTTAAAAATGCACTTGTTTTTTTTTTTTACGGTAATTTAAGGTAGACTGGGAGCTAATTGGGACCGACCGTGGAAAGCCTGGGGGGTAAATAAACATGCATCCATCCTCTGGAGATTTCCAGTAGCACTCGAAGCATCTTCATAATGAAACTGCGTCTATCTCCTGTCTGGTCTGCCAGAGGAGGCTCGCCCTGGGAGCAGACGAAAGAGAGCGCTGCCAGAAAAAGATTTAAAAAAATTATATATATATATATATATATATATATATATATATATATATATATATATATATATATATATATATATGAAGCAAGGAGAAGGTGACTGCAAAAATCCGGGGTGCTCAGGTTGATCAGAGAGCAGGGCACAACTGCGTGCGAGAGCAAAAGAACCAGATGGAGCTGCGCGCAACTCCAGTTTCCTGTTTGCCGACACAGCTGAGGGGGCCCGTTGTGGGGTTGTTCCTCCTGGCCCACTTCTGCAACACACATGCAAACACATGCTGCCTCTCTGTTCCAGTCGCCTAATGCAACAGTCACATATCAATGTTTACTTGCTGTTTGCCTCCACATACACTCCTAACTACCTGAGCTCAAATATTTAGAGAATTGATCTAAATTAAAAATTTGGACAGACCAACACAAAGTAGCGCACAATTAATATGGTACATAGTTTGGTTCATAGTTTGCAGAGGTTGTCCAATCAGTCACATTCACCCAATAAGAATACATGTTAGGGATGAGGTAGAGTATTTAACAGTTTTAAATGGGAAAGACTGACATAACTGCAAACGTACTAATAAATTGTTAAACCTTAATAGGGTGGGCAAGACGGGTTTAAAATGGTATCGCAGTGCTATCTTATGCTATCACGATAATGATTAAAGTAACCATAATATACATAAATGCCGCTCTTGAAAGACATGCCGATATAAATTTGGCTTATCTACGACGCCAGTTACATAAATACTGCGCGTGTTTTTTTATCGCCAAACCCCGCGCAGTAACTGCCATAAATCATATTTTCTTTATTTATCGACACTAATAGATCAGTGGGAAGAAAAGTTTGGGCAAAAAAACCAGTTCGGCAAATTATGTGGCCATTTCCAAACATCACAATTCATCTCTGTGACGATAAATCGCAATTCTTTTCCCGGGAGAAATATTGAGAGTGTCGCTTAGTTTTCACTTTGCAAGTGAAGATGCTTTCCTACTTTCTGGTTTGCTGGTAAACATCAGGAATCGATTCTACGCTGACGGCCGATACAGCGTTCATAACCTTTCATCCTGAAATTGAATTTCATTGTTTGCTGCCGGGTGACGACATGTTGCTGTAAAACGACACGTTCACTCTGACAATAGTAAAGTGAGTTCGTCCATCTTTTGTTGGCTGTGTGGCTTCATAGGTCAGCATCCCAGTATATTTAGGCATGTGTAACATAAAAATAAAATAAAAATCCCACCTCAGGTCTCCTGGTGTCAACAGACCTTCACATAGTCTTGTTTGCCAACTTTAATGAGCTGCCGTGCTTCTGTTCGTCATAGAGGACGAAAAGGAGTGGAGCACAGATGCACATCGAGGCATTATTAGGTAGTTAATTTGCTGCTGTCTGTTCATAACTAATTAATTTACCATTTCACTTTCACTTACTCCCAGTTATTTATGTTTTCTCACCTCCATGTCTTCAATAAAAGAAGTAGTTGTATAATAGTGTATGTTCGTAGAAGAACTGTAGGAACAGTTTAGTTTTCATCATGAACAAGTTGACCAACTACTCTTTTCTAGTTTTGGAAAACTCCCCAAAAAATAAAATAAAATAAAAAGCCTTGTAAAGAGCACAAGCTTAAGATTTCTCCTTGGTAAATGTGCCAGCTCCTTTTCTTTCCTGTGAGAAGTTCGCGTTTCATCCCGAGTCGGCGCGAGGCTCAGCAGGTGCCGCTCAGGTCAGCAGAAAAGGACATTCCAGCCTCTCTCACGCTTCGCCTCGTCTAAATCATAACACAGAGGAATCTTTGCTGCCTGCAGCTGTTGGCAACAGAGGGCCCGAGCACGGAGGGGTGACTCCAGGAAAGTGGTGCAGTTTCTGTCCTGCACCTGACTTTCGCGAGCACAAGTCTTGGAGATGACCCCCTCTGACTCATGAACCCGTTAAGGTTTTGGAAAACTACATCTTAAGCCAGAAAGCACCTTAGAAACAGAGATATTTTAACTTGTGAGGGTGTTGAGCTTTCATTTTTATAGTTAAAACCTGAGAGTTGCCTATATAACAGTCAGACAGCATGTGCTGGTGGATATCAATTGCTTTAAAATAGCATTAATCACCCTGTGAAATATAATGAGGGGAGGGGTTTTCCATTTCAACCACCGTGTCTTGTTTATTCTCTTGTAATTAAGCTTTTGTCAGGTTTACCGCTCAGTGTTTAAAGCCCCATGTTAGACGGAGATGAAAGCCTCTAAATACCTCATCAATTCCTGATGCTTTTTTTGTTAGATTTTATTTTTGCTACTTTTTAATGAAACATTTGATGATAAGGAGGTATCTACATTTCCTTGTAATCTTCAAATACCTAGATGTACTGTTGCAGATTGATTGCAAGATATGATAAACGGTGCTGGCCCATGCGTCGGTACCTCAAGTAAAGCTGTTTCAAAATTACCCCTTTTCCACCAAGCGCTGGTCCCGTGCTGGTGCTAGAGTCGGTCCGCGGCTGGTTCCAAGTGCAAACCGACAAAGAACAGTCTGTTTTTCCACACACCGGCGCTGGCCGGAAAGCTACGTCATTACGTCGCTCCCTGCATATGCGTACGTCACCATTACCCAGTAGATTTAGCGCCAAATCCAACTGCCACAAGACCAAAATAAATCTTTTTAAGCTTGTTAATAATTTGCTAACCACTGCGCTCAGACCCTCCTGCAGCCATCTCTCTCTGGATGTATTGGAACACCGTTTTGGTCCTTGAAGCCCCCTCAAGTTTTTTTTGCAATTCAGTGGAGGACCACACTGCAAGCGTTAAACTTTTCTCCTTCACTGACCACTGCTGCTTTGACTTCAGGTCCATTTTGTTTCTTTTGTTGCACAAGCAACTCCAGTGTTGTTTAAAAACTGCCGCTCTTTACCTGTTTACCGGCTACTATTTGTTACGTAGCCCCGCCCCCAGTCCCTGACGTCATCACGTCAAACCGGTTGTTTCCTCTGACCCCAGGAACAGTTGGGGGCCAGCTAAGCACCAGTTTGGAACCAGTTTGGTCAGTGGAAACATAAAGAACCGGGGCTAACACTGGCTCTAGCACCGAACCAACACTGGAACCAGTTTAGTGGAAAAGGGGCAAATATGGACTTTCATTTTCGTTCAGTTTGTAGATCGTTTGGTCCTCTATAGCTATTAAGAAGGGTGTTTTGTTTGCGTATGGTAGGCCATATTCGTGTTGATTTGGACCATTTGAGTTTTTGCGTAGCAACGGCTTAATAACAGCTCCACTTAAATCCTATCTAACCAAAAGTTTTTTGTTCCATTTTTGGGTGCATTTTAACCCTTTTCCACTGTTCTGGTCATAATCCTAAACAACCGTGGCACGTTGATGCCATCCAATGGTTATGAAGACCCTTTTTCTCTCGCACTAAATAAACCATGAGTTTTGCCTCCTTTAACAACCTTCCGACAGCAAGCAAGCATTCATTTTCATCAACATATTTCATTGTACTAGACGTCCTGCTGCCATTTTGAAGTGTCTCAAAGAAAGCTCTAGTTTGTGAATTATCTAAACAACAGTGGGAACATGAAGAAGCTGGTCAGTATTTAGGAGAACAGTTCTGATTCCTGTAAAGCCAATTTTTCCATTGATGGTTGAGAAGTGGATAGATAACAATTTTAAATGGAATGTAAACAAAAGCTAATCAGAATCAGAATCAGCTTTATTCGCCAAGTATGTTTACGCACACAAGGAATTTGTTTCCGGCTGTTGTTAGCTCTCTACAATATACAAATTTACATGTTCAGCAGAGTTTGCATATGTACAGAGAATATAAAAATAGTGTAAGATAAATAGTTAAGGTGCAGTTACAGTATTATACGGCATGTATAAAGTGCAGTGTGGCATGTAAACAACAGTAAACAGCAGTTTAGTTTTTGTTATTGATAAGTTTGATGGCATTTGGAAAGAAACTGTTACAGTGTCTGTTTCATTTTGTGTTCAGGGCTCTGTAGCGCCTGCAAGAGGGTAGAAGGTTAAAGAGTTTGTGACCAGGGTGTGAGGAGTCTTTGATAATATTTTCTGCCCGGTTTCTGGTCCTTGATTTGTTTAGGTCCTGGAGGGTGGGCAAAGGAGCACCGATGATTTTTGCTGCTCTATCCACCACTCTTTGCAATCTGCATCTGTCCTGTTTTGTGGCTGAAGCAAACCACACTGTGATGGATGTGCACAGGACAGATTCAATGACTAGAGTGTAGAACTGTTTCAGCAGCTCCTGTGGCAGACCGTGTTTCCTCAGTTGACGCAGAAAGTACATCCTTTGCTGGGCCTTTTTGAGAATGGAGTTGATGTTGGCCTTCCACTTTAGGTCATTGGAAATGGTAGTTCCCAAGAACCTGAAGGTCTCCGCGGTAGACACAGTGCTGTTGAATATGGTGATGGGAAACAGTGTCAACGGTTTCCTTTTAAAATCCACCGTCATCTCTACAGTCTTTAGTGTGTTCATCTCTAGGTTGTTCTGACTGCACCAGAGCACCAGCCGATCAATCTCCTGCCGATATGCAGACTCGTCTCCATCCTGGATTAGTCCAATGATCGTAGTGATGAGTATTTGACTTTGACATTGTGTTATGTTTTTATTATCTTCCTCATTTCCTGCCAAAGACAGATGTCTTGGGTTGCACGGAACTAATTTTAAGTCTAAATTTGTTAGAGGTCGGGATAAATTTGAGTTCAACTGTCCTTGATCACTTAATAATCTGTCACTGTTAAAACATCCAAAGAAAATATTATCCATTACTTTCAAACTATTTTTGTGCTGCATCTTTGTTTTACTTGTCAAATCTATCTGCTGAATTGATTGACTCACTGAATGTTGCCTTCCGCGCACGTTTGCTCATGAAGTCCATCAACAGAGGGCATCCTTTATCTTGAAGGTCACGCGGCCTGTTTGCTGCTTCGGTCGTCTAGCCGCTCATGCATCCCAACCATTCCCTCACTCTCTCTCTCTCTCTCTCACACTCCCTCACTCCACACCCTGGACCCCTCCACCTCAATACAAAGTCTTAAAAACTCCGGCAAGCAATCTGTCATCGTTTCTCCTTCAGAAAATGTGGATCCTTTTTAAAAAGACGTCTTCCTGTGCACGCAGCACACATGGCCCCGAGGCCGACGTTTGATGTGCATCTTTGATGAACTGGGAATGTTCCCGTGCAGCCTCACAGCTGAGGACCGTGTTTTTGCACACAGGCTGTCATGGGTTCGCTGTGATTTCTCGCTTTACACCACATCAGGCTCTTTAAGCAAAGGGGCTGTGGGATTGTTTTGCCAGTGTTGTTTTAAATATACATTTTATTTTATTTTATTGATAACGTAACTGGTGGTAATCCGTTTGAAGCTATTATTGGTGCGTTTTGTTCTTAAGAGTGAAGCAATCAAAGTGGAGGAACATTGGAGGGGGGGGGGAATAGTGGTCTAATTGTAAGCGGATTTGGAACCAAGCTGGTTTCAGGCAGTGAGACGGGAGCTCACAAGGCCTGGTGGAGACTTTCATGCACACACTGTTCTCCTCATCGCTTATCATCCCTCCTCTGCCGCTCCTTCCATTTTTCCTGTATGCCGGTTTTCTCTTTCGTTCACCTTCCCTGTCCCTCAACGTTTAGGTCTCCTGATTGGCCAACAAGAGCTTTGAGCCTCCCAACCTCCAGAGGTGTCTACGTCATCCGTCAGAGATTCCAGTCGACTCCATAACTAATACGCTGCGGCGCGGTCCCAGACTCCTCTTGTTTTATTAGGAAATCACCTGTTAAAGCCCAGCAAATTGACCTGGAATTACTGCGACCATCTGCTGCCCTTAATACTGCAATGATGACAAGAGGATAATAGTCAGTGGGAATGAAGGAGAGAGTCAGAGAGGGATGAACCACAAGAGTATCTGATGATTCACAGAAGCTGCGGCGAGAGCCCGACGGCCGTAGATGCGAAGAACGCCAGCCATCACAGAATCACCGGAATCCCCTCATTCGTACATGATACACAAACATGAACGGCACCGAAACGGCACGAGGAGAAAAAGGGTCAGTTTGGCCCGGCGTGTCGGTAAACACGGGTCTCTGGTTTCATGTTCCGCTGCACCATGACGCCCTCTCCCCTCGACGCGGGCCTCAGCATTACATAACTCTTTGTTTTCGTATGCGAGTGGCAGGCCGCATGTGCACAACTTTATTTAGCGCTTCGCTGCACAGACTCGGACTGACAGCCAGTGGCGAAGCACGGCTCTTTGTAACTCATTTCGGCCGCTGAAAGATGTTTGTTTTTCCTGCTGCTTTCACAAGGACGCCCTCCCCAGCCGGAACTCGACTACCATTATGGCTCACTGCGCATTACGCCTAATCAGCTGATGTTTGGGTTTTTACCAGTACAGTCTGCGGAGGGTTTAAACACATTTTTCGCTTCCTTTTTAGATTTTAGTCCACCAGACTGCTCTGTTATTTAATAAAATGCTCTGAGGCGCTTACCCGCTGCGCTTTGTGTCCCATCCAGGGCGAGCTCGGTAACCCCTGAGTTGATCCTCGTAAATGATTTAATGCTGACCTCTGACCTCATTGCTACGCATTATTTCGAGTCTAAATTAGCCTGCACAGGAATTATAACCAACCTGATATTGAACTTTTAAAGAAGTTAAGCTCTTTTTTTTTTAAATGTTGTTTAAATTGGCTGTTTTCTGGTAAATGGCCTGCACTTGTATTTATTCTAATAAAGGCAGATTGATTTAAAAAAAAAAAAATTGTATGTTATTTGAACAGCTAAGTGAGCAGAACATGAAAAAGAGATTTATTCGACTCAGATGATAATGGTTGTAAAATTTATTTAAAAAAATAAAGATAAAAAAAAGATAACACTTCATCTTCCAGGGATCTCATCATTGCCTGGTTGATCAAAAATTGATTTGAAAAGGGTGCACTTAGAGCTGTAAAAATATATTCTAAAAGTTACAGCAACTATTTTATTAGTAATTATATACTGATAGGTTTTAGGGATTAAATGCTTTAAGAACTAAAAACAAGGAGTTCTTCTCAAAGATAAAGTCAATGGGGTGGGGAAAAATCAAGCTACATTCAGAGGAGATTTATTTGACTTGGAGGTCTTGCATTATCTGCCTACTTTTGTCTGCTCTAAAAAAAATTCAAGTTTTGCATTAAACAAAAAAGCAAAAACATTAAGATGTCTAAATAGATTGCTGTTAAGTAAAAAAAAGTGTTTATTTCTAACCATGTTGTTTAAGTATTTAAAAAAGCGCTGTTTCAGAACTCTGAACTAGCTTATAATTCGATTAATTTTGCCTACAACATTTGAAAACTGTTGACATTAATATAAATGAACAGTGTCTGTTTTCATTTTAATAAACGTTGCATCGTACCGACATTTTTTTTAAAGCCCATCCGGGGTAAAAATGTTTAGTTGTTTTTTTTTAAGCTCTGATCTCTCATTCAAGGCCTTCTTAAAGAAATCCTGGAGTCAGGTCTCTCCGCTTTGTATAGCTATGAATAATAAACGTTTCTATGTACAAAGACGTGACAGCGGAGATTGTCTGCAATTGACCTGCTGCTGCTGTTTATACAATTATAAAATGATTTAAATGTTTAGCTGCCCTGCTACTTTTCACCCCTGTGTTGCTCTTTTAAAAGACCCCACCATAGGTTACCTGCTCGACCCCAAATATCAGGTTGACAATTAGCTTGCTAATATAATGTTTTAGAAGGCAAATGAAAAAGGCACTTATCTCCTTTGGGAGTCTGTAGAGGGCATAAATAGACCCGCTTGTTCTTAAGCGTTGCCATTTCAAGTTTAGACTATTAAAAATGGTTTGTCAGAGGTGACGGGAAGACGGGCTCTGTTGCCAGGGGAAACTGAAGCTAGCGGGACACTTGACTTCAGCAGCTATGGCAGCGGCTGATAACTAACAGCTTTGGTCATGCGCCGAGAGGTAATCGTTTCGAGGCCTACAACCTGCCACAAAGTATGAATAGCTTATGTTGATGGGGTTAGGCGCCCTTTACGGCTCCGTCCTGGCGGAGACAATAGCCCACAACAATGAAGCAAGCAGGTCTAAGTCCATTATCTGGTACTTGACTAATTTATCACTTTTCATCAGTGAACAGGCAGCAAAACAAACGGTGAGAGTCCCAAATGTAGTGTGTGTGTTTATATGACTCACTTAACGACCCTCGGATTATTACAGCTGTCCTCTGTTTTGTGGTTAAGAAAATCTTATGTTATAGTAGCAGCTTTATCGTTTTTACTCCCTTTAAAAAAAAAAAAATGTCAGTGAAGAAATACTGTGCTACAAAGTTTTTCCAGAAATGGTCTAGTCTGGTTTACTTTTTTACATTTAATTCATTTTGAAAAGATTTAATGAGATAGAAAAACAACAAAAAAGGCAAACAAAGAGCCCTTAAGTGAAGTGAAAGGGGAAGAACACATGTTTCGAGATGAAATCTGAAAAGTGTGGTGTGTTTTTTTTTTTTTTTTTTTCATTTGCTCTGACACCCCCTCAAATAAAATCCAGTGTAACCATTTGGCTCCAGATATCCCTTAAAAGAATTTAGGAAGATCTCAGTTCCTTACAAAAAATATGATGACAGGATAATAAATCAAAAATCCAAGGAGGAATAGTTGGAGGAAAACCCCTTCAGTCTCCTCTTTGCAGAGAACATGGTAAACATGCGTAAAATGAGCTCTACTCCCATGAGTCCAATCTTCTACCCAAATCTGACTGAGAACAAGTCCCAAAATTCCAAATGTCCTGTTCACAGACCCTATCCATGACAGGAAGGGGAAGACATTCAAGCAGGAAGTGATTCTATAATAATTAGTGGATTAAATATAAATGCAAACCACAGAAATAGGCAGTTATTTTACTCCTGTTCACAGATGTCCACTAATTTGTTTTGATCTATCTGATAAAATCCCAATAAAATCCTTAAAATACTGTGAATACTGATTTTGTTTTAAATTATTATTCAGATTTGGTCAATATTCGACCATCAGTTTTAATAGTAAACATGACTGAGCCTTCTTGTTTTGAAGAGGACCAGTCTATAGCATTATGACGCTTATATGTGTTCAGCAACTCTGTTTATGCCTAATGCTCCTTTTAATCTATTCATCCTGTATTTCCACTCCCCCTTTTTAAATTTTTTTTTAACTTGCCCATTCCCTGCCCCATCTCCACAGTGCCAGAATCCGCCAAGCTCGACCCCACCCCTCCGTCTCTCCCCGCCGACCCCGGTGCCATCCCATCCGTACACCAAAGCAGTGGAAATGGGAAGCGCGCCCCCGCCGGATGCCAACCGCAGACCTTGCTCCAGCAGCAGCAGCAGCAGCAGCGCTACCTGCCCAGAGAGGTGCCACCGCGCTTCCGCCAGCAGGAGCAGAAGCAGTTGTTGAAGAGGGACCAGCCTCTGCCCCCCGGGACCCTGCCTCTCGTTACCACAGGATATCCCGACCCTAGTGAATCTGCACCGTCAACAGTAGCCATAAATCCCTCTCCATCTTGTACCTCTTCCTCCTCAGCCAGCTTGCCCACAGGTCAGCCTAGACACTTGACAAATTGCTACTTCTGCTGTACATGAATACTGCTAAAGTGTGCAGAGTGATGCTTGCTGTGTAAAAGTGGAATATTGCTCTGAGTGCTCTCGTTTTTCTTCATTGTGGACTAAATGCATGCCCTGAGCTTTCTCCGATGAAAGCAATTCAACATAAAGTTAATTATATGATTGTGAAATAGTTTCTCTTGCACTTTTTGCCAACCTTTTTAAATCAGACTTTGTGGTGTTTTTAAATATCATAATGCTTCCCTTTGAAAGCAATATTGACTTAAACCAGGGGTGCCCAAGCTTTTTTGTCCCAAGAGCTACTTTTCAAGTAACCAACCTCCTGAGATCTATCGGTCCAGTGTCAACATCGCAAACCCACACAGATCGTTTCCAGCCTGCAGTAACTACCCTCACAACATGTTTTGTTGTCATACAACCATTAGACATCTCATCACAAACCCGCCCTCTCTCAAACACACACACACACACACACACACACACACCAATCTGCATGATGAGCAACAGCCATAACTGACCTTAATATGAACCAAACTGAAAAATAAACCAGATAAAAAACAGGTAGATCTCTTTTTAAAAAAGGAAATCACTTCCTACCTTAGTGGGAGACCTGGCACTGGGAGGAGGAGGCTAGCTTTTTGTACCGAATCGATTACAGATTACTTAACTGAGTTTTCACTTTATCAAAGCATATTTAGGCAGCAGGGGAATTCATAATTATAAAATTTGGAGGGAAACGAGATTACTAACACATCATTGAATGCATTTAGGCTACTGACCAAATTTGCTTACCTAACATGGGAGAATGTCTGCAGTGTTTCATAACATACAAAAACCGTAACAGAAGTAAAAATACATATATTAAAAAGGGAAATATGTGGCTGTATATGTTTTCATTACAGACCCGGGATGAATGCTTAACTTTTGTAGAAGACATAATTATTATAATTTTTGCTTTCATGCAAACTTAGTTGATTGTGCATGTAGTCTGAGAACTTTTATTTATAATTCGCTGATTAAAATATTCATTTAATTAAAACCGTTTCTCGTTGAAATTAGATGACATGACAAAATAACTCAATTCTGCAAAAATAAATGACCAAACAATTTATTGTAAAATATGTAACACACACACACACACACACACACTCCCCGGCCAGCACGGCGTTCCACAGCTTCCGTGATGTAGTCAATGTGCTGCGAGTTCTCCAGCACCAGGTAGCTGCGTAGAAGGAGCGCCACGCTGCCGCCGCCCCCCCTGTGGCTCAGCGGCCGCGCCGCACACCTCCGCACGGACCAGCCGGCGCAGCTGCTGGTAGAAGCAGTCGCTGGCGTGACTGGCCGAAAAAAATTTCGAAATTGTTTTTTCTTTTCTTTTTTTTTCCTTTGTATTTTTTAGTTGTATTTTGGTTTCTTTTAGAGGGTCTGAATACTCGCTAAATATAGCGTCAAAGTCGCTAAGTTGGCAGCACTGACTTCCTGTCATGTCATAACAGGTCGTAACCTCGCGGTCGACTTGGGATCAGTCCACGGTCTACCAATAGATCGCGTTCGACTGGTTGGGCACTCTTGACTTAAACTGACTGAAAGTACTTCTGATTATAGTGTGGCAGACCTAATGCCATAACTGAACCACGTAACACAATAAGTAATTTAAATATTCTCTTTCCAAATCCTAAGGCTGTCATCACACATACGATACTGAGGTGCGGAAATTTTAAAATTAAAATGAATTTTGATTTATATATGATTTCCTTGTTATATGTTTACATTTCTACAAGAAAAAATGCAAGAGAACAGTTTCATGTTTAATTGAAGTTTAAATCTAAAACGTACTAACTACTTAAAACTAGTATAACCCTTCAATTTGTTTTAAACGTATTTATTAGCGCAACATTTTACTTGGATACAAACAAAATTAAGCTGACAATTCTGCAAGTTTTAAATCGTGTAATTTCATCTAACAATTTATTGAATCGTGTGAATTTCAACAGGTTTATTTAAATAACTTAAATAAATTCAAATGATTTGTGGTCTATTAGTTGAATGTTATTTGAAACTTCTCAAAAACTCACACATTTATTCAAATTTCCAAAGAACACTCCCAGCTTTGAAGTTTTTATTTCTAGAAAACGACTTGATTCAATGTCGGCACACGGGGCGCCAAACATTGCTCTGAGCATCTTGCAATGTTGTGGTTGTTTGGGTACGGAGGAGTTTGAGGAGACAGCAGGCTAATGCTAGCTCCCCTCTGCTTTGTTTTGGTCCTTTGGCGTCATAGTTGTGTGTTTTTTTTGTGTTTGGATAAATTTCAGAGTAAGAACCATTCCTCTTTGCTTTCAATACCATCATCAACATCTATATTTGGTCTGTAGTGGACCAGAGCCTCACCTGAGCTGGGTAAGTCATTAATTGCCACTTTCCGGGTCGTCTTCTACTGATGGTGGTGTTTGCAGCAGTCTAGCTCAGACACACTGCTGCACCCAGCAGGTCAAAATGTTGCAGTGCACTGATGTGGGGGTTTAATGACTCTTACCTGCCTCTTCAGACATTTACATGCATTTGCTGGTAAACGTACCCTGATGATGCTTTTTATTGCATTAGGTTAAACATGCAACATTCTGAAAGAGAGTTTCTACTAATGTCAGTCGACACTTGCACCTTTTATCTTGGAATACAGCTGCAGTTTTTTTCTAGTTGTTTTTTTGTTTGGTTCTGTTTTTCTTGTTAAACTCTGCTGAAGCATTTGCATCTCGGGAGCTGCCGGCCGCTGTTTGTTCTCGACTTTGCCAGGCTGGGATTTAGAAACGGCGGGGATCCAGGTAGACGAAGAGTAAACACAGCTGGCCATGTTTTTTCCTTTGTGTGTTTTCCTTCCTGTTGCTTTTGTGCGCTTCCAAGTGGTAATAGTTAAGTATTTATCAATGATTATCTGGTGGTGATGAAGATCCTTCAGGCTTTTTTGCGTCATGCGAGTAGTGCAGATAAATTAAACACAACCAGGTTTCAGTGCATCACTCGGCTTCTCCTCTGATTCTGTGAATGCGGATTTGTTTACACGGCCATGAGATGTTTACCCTCGTCGTCGTCTTTCCTCCTCCTCCTCCTTCCTCTGATTAACATCCTCGTACTGTGCACATAGCTTCAGCGTTTCCTGTTTCAGAGGAGGAGCGAAACAGAACTGGCTACTTGGCCCGTTGCCTTGGTGAGACCCAGAGAAGTGGAGGAAGAAGTAGAACGCAAGAGTGGCAGAGGTCCAGGTCTGTGGGATGAAGTGACTCATGGCTTACGGTAAACGCTGCTGCTTCTCTCCGCCCCTCTCTGGCAGCCGAGCCCAACTCTGCTTTTGCTCTCTGTGCGTTTTTAAACTGACATGTTGCATTGGGAGAGGGACAAGTCTACTTTCCTGAACAAAGACAGACGGTAGGGAGCTTCCCTGCAGGATTAGATTTCTAGATTTCTCTCTCTCTGAGCTCTACAGGTAAATCCTACCTCAGTAATGTCGTAGTCACACAGCAGAGAGAAAGATTGCCCCCCCCCTCCTCTCTTTGACCCAGTGCTTATATTTAACAGTAGAAACACAGTGGCTGCATTCATCGCCCTCCTCCTTGCCCTTCTCTCCTTCCGCCCGACTCTGTATTTCATTATCCGATTTCATGTGAATTTCTTAAAAACCCAGCCTGAAAAATGTGTCCAATGTGCCTGTGTGTGTACACATGCAGGCAAAAATACACAGACATCCACAGTCCCACCCCATCCCCAGTTGACTGTGACTGGTATATCATACGACAATAATGTGGTGTGAAGGCCTGTAAACAGGGGGGTTTTTCTGTTTTTTTTTTTTTCCGTTTATGGATAAAATGCCAATCAGACGTTCAAGCTTTTAGATCTTGGCCCAGTTTGCACCAGTTTAATTTCAAGACGCCAGGAAATCTTGCATCATCTCCATTGCAAAGAAGCTCTTTCCTTTTTATTGGTTAGTCGATCTCAACTCTACTGTTCGGATGTTTTATGCTGTTTGTACTACACATCCCAATAAGCACACCGGCTCTATGGTGAGACCTGATGGTGGCAGCATCATGCTGTGGGAATGCTTTTCTTGGAAAAGGTGAATTTTTTTCAGGCTGCAAAGACCTTAACACTCCAGCAGGCGACAAAAGCCTTGAATCTTTCTCCAGATTGTTTTCAGTGCAGGATTCAATCTCTCTCCTGGTTATAAATAAACTTAAAATCTATTCTATTTTCAAAATGATAAAATGTTCCTCTCATTGTCTTTGTTTGGCAGTGAAGCACACTTCTGCCATGGCTTCCTTTTGAGTTCTTTTTTTAACACTTAGCTCTTGCGTTACTGTGTTTGCGGTGTTGCTGAAAGGATTTACAGCTGCCTTTGCATTTGTGAGACCCTTTTGTTTATAGCCTGTAAAATAATTAACAGGTTTTTTTTTTACACCAGTGGGGAGCTGCCGATACAACCGAACAACAAAAACGTCTTCTCGGTGTAAACATGTCCCGTTGTGTGTAGTAGCTGCACCGCTAATGTGGTAATAGCTCGTCTGCTGGAGAGGAGAGTACATGCATGATAGACTTGGATGTACTCTTTAAGTCTGCTGATGATGCTGTAAAAGAGCCTTGGGAATCCCCCTCAAAGAGGGCTGGGTTGTCTTGTGATGTGATTAAACATCAGCTCTGTGTTAACCACAAATGCTCGACACTCGCTCACTCTGTTTTTCTATGTTGGCCGACTTTCTCTCTGCTTGTTCTCCTCCGACTTTGTCTGCAAAGCCCAGTCTTCTGCTATGACGCATATATATATATATATATATATATATATATATATATATATATATATATATATATATATATATATATATATATATATATATATATATATATATATATATATATATATATATTCTACTTACACACATTCTCGATGGCTTCAGGGTGGGTGGTATTAGTCACGCCACACATTCTATATACTTTTTATGCCGCTTTTCCTGCGATTATAGACCTTTTACAATGTGGGCCTTTTTTTCTTTTCTTTTTTTTTTTTTTTTTACATAGATGAAAATCCATATCCCTGGGCATTTTTATGTAGAGATATGAAAAACTGAGCTATTTCTAAACTGGCATCCAGAAGACAGGCCTTGACCTGGTTTGTCCTTGAGAGGAAGAAAAGACAGGGGATACAGAGGGAAAAATATCAACATAAGTCCAGATGTCTTAGTTTTGTAGTTTCTTCAAGACACCGTTTGTCCTTCTATTATTTAGTTGTTGCTTTTTTTGGCTTTTGTTATAATATTAAAATGAGGCCTTTTTAATGCAATGCAAAGAACCCAAAACACACGCAGCCTTTTTTTTTTACTTATAGAACGAGTCCTAACAAATCGTCAGACGCATTGGACTCAGTTATACTTTTTTACATTCAAACTACAATGTTTTACATATTTATTTTTTTATAATTAAAAACAGCAATAGTTTGATATTGTGAGGTGGAAAGAAGAGGATACAGTACTTTCAAATTGTTCAAATAACAAATACAACTAATCATGTAGTTGTGACAAATGTTTTTTCCCCTCTGTTTATCTTATCCCCTTAAATACAACACAGGAGAACTACAGCGATGAAGGAAAGAGTTTATATCAAATTACTTTTATTTGGTCCCCATCAAAGTTTAGACGTAAAACTGGGAATCCGTCGTAACTCTTGAAAATTGCGGTTTCACAAGCTAACTGCGTCCAATCAAGTTCAGCTACTTTACGTAGAATGTGCAGACAATCTATGCTGGTAGAGAACTCTAGTCTTTTAAAATTGTGCTAAAAGCCGGCATTACTCCTGTAAGCTTGTCATCGACTGTATTGAGTATTAGGGACTGAATTAACATAGATTTTTTTTTTTTGTCATATTGTTGAAAAGCCTAAATTACATTCTTAGTTAGTTTCTAATAAATAATTTTGGACTATTCGGCATTTTAATAAAATCTCTTGGAATGATTCCCAAAGCATTACTGATTGGCTGAAACTTTACCCACTCATGCATGCATGTAAGAAAAGGTCATATTTTGATTGATGGTAAGAGTGAAAGGCGTGGCCTGGACGCATCGGCAGGACGTGAACTTTCTCATCGTCGCACAAAGACGTTTTTTAGACGCGTTTTTAGGAGCTCTCTGCATTCCAGTCATGGCAGATGTTCGTCTGGCTGCCGGCGTGGATTGTCAGCTCTGTACCATCTAGTCTCTCTTCCCCCTTGGGGGACATCATTAAGCCAGGAACTGTACAGCTGATGCCCACACTGTCCCTCTAGATTATTTCCTACTTCTGTTTCCAAACATCTCTCTCTCTGTCTTTTCTTTTTCTTTTTTTATCTTCCACAACCTCTACCACCCTCAACCACCAATCCTCCCACCATCGATTTATGCTCAATGTAATTTGCCTGCCACTGCTGGACAAGAGGCTTTCTATTGTGGGCGATGGTGCTAATTGCAGACAGAGCCAAACATTTAGTAACAGTTTGTATGGATGAAAGATATAAGGATTGGCCCGGAGAGCTCCAAGTGTACTCGTCTTTGTTTTGTTTTACTTGAACGAGGGTGCTCAATGAAAGTGTAGCGAGTCTAACGAGTTTCTCTCAAACCACCTCTTTCCCTCCCCCGCTAGTTATGTTTCATTGCTTTTCCAGAAAGGGAGAATATCCTCTGAAAGGACAGGAATAGAACGCGATATAAATAAGGCCAGAGGGAGTCGATAGACGAGGACAGACCCAGCCAAAGCAGTGTTGGTGGGAGGGACGTAGTGAGACTGGGGAGGGAGGGAGGGAGGGAGGAAGGAAGGTGTGGAGGTGGGATGGGGGTTGTTTCATGACGCGCAAGAGCTGTGCAACTTCTTGGCAGCATTTCAGAAATGAGCCTCAGCAGCTTGGCGAGCCGAGCAGACCTATTGAGACAAGGATGGTTGCTGCGTTGCACAAAACCTAGCTCCTTGCAGGATGGTTGGGAGGCACCTCTCCACAGGTATTTCATCGCTGTCTGTTCTCCTTTTTTTTTTTTTTTTTTCTTCCACGTCTGTGTTTTCTCGTTTCTGTCAGACTCTTCTGCATTGTTTTGGCAGCTCGTATCCACATACAGTCTGCATGAGTACTTTTCACCATTTCGCCTGCAGCGACAGCGCATTCTCAGTGTGCAGCTTTGAGTTCCTGCGGGTTGCGTTTATCATTTCGAGCGAGATGTGTGGTTTCGGAGTAACAGCGGAGCTGCAAACAGTGAACCAGTAGCTTTTTGGCTCTCATTCAGCACTGAGAAAATGGCGGTCCTGCACTTTACAGCAGAGAGGGACGCTACAGAACGACAGCGCTGTGTGTCAGAAACACAGTGCCCTGTTTCCCTCCTTCCTCTCTGCTCTCTCACCATATCCTCTCTCCCTTTTTATGTAGTGGCAAGCACTGTGGTAAGCTTGAGAACAGGAGGTGCCACACAAATATTGTCACTTCCCTCATGTAGTTGTTACATAGTTACTGTATTTGCATACAAATGTTGTGTGCATTGGAGGGTGTGTGTAAACAAGAACCAATGCAGCATGTGGGATAGCTGTAATAATGCTGTAAGGCTGCATTAGCTTCATAGCGGTAGTTTTTGATGTTTTCCAATAAAGTGGTATAATCTTGACATCTCAGTTTTGTAGAGGGGTGAAGGCTGATAATACGACAGGGGTTCCCATCAATGTTGTTGCAAGGCAGCAAAATAGTTGTGCATCATGTGAAGTAAAGATCATGCCTGTTGCAGTTTGGAATTAATAAGCTAAAGATGTTTTAACTGTTGGAACTCATTCGTGAAGAACTCTGTGCTGGTGCTCGTGTATATATAAGCGCCGTTCTGTGGTGATGTGTGCAACACTTTAGAAAACAGTGGCTTTTGTACCCCTTAAGAGATGCAGCTGTATTTATCTAGGTTAAAAACGTGAAAATATTGGGCTTACTCAGAAGGTGATGAATTTATTTTTAGCAAATCTTTACCAAGAATAAACGAAAAACAGGGATGACTACATTGACTTTTAGCCTTATGCGTATATTTTGATATTGTAAAATTATGTCTGTCTGCCGTCATTTCTCATTTTATTGTGGTCTTTTTCTCTCTGCTCATACAGTACTCCCCTCGAATAGTGGCCAAGGAACCCAGTATGATAACCCCACCTGGGGACACCTGCCAGCCAACAGAAGTGCCACAAGTTCTGCATCTTCCACCAGTCCCAGTGGCTGGGATCAACTGATAATTGACCAGAAGGACACAGAGGCTTGGCCTTCTATTACCCTTAGTCAGAGCCAGGCTTCTCCAGCAAGATGTCCTTTGGACACTGACCCTGGTCACCTGACCACCAGCAGCAGTAGTTCAAGCAGTAGTTGTAGTGCAGTGAGTATGGCCACGGGAGCCAATAGTCAGACAGGCCACTTCTCCGCCAACCATATTAACAGTAAAGCCAACGGTGGGCCTAGCCCTGTGAATCATACAGGAACCAGCATGCTCTCTAGCCAGGTTGCCACCAATCGCAGTTGGGGATCTGGGCCAGGACCTTCTCATTGCCCCCCTCAGTCCTCAGTGGGTAATGAAGGGAAATGTGACAGCCCAGTTGTAGGAGGAGGCAGCAGGGGCTGGGGTTCCTCTTCATTGTCCTCCACAACTAACTTTAACTTGAACCTAAACCCCAATGCCAACCCATCTGCATGGCCTGTGTTGGGACATGATGGAGGAGGCACAGGGGGAGGCAGCTCGGGTGGAGCCAACACCCTTTCATCTCCTCAGCCTACACCTAATCTCTCTAACCCTCCTGGACCCCCACCAGCCCAAACCAGTGCCTGTTCTGGAGCCAACATCAACAGCAAGTCTTCTGGGATTGGCAGCGCATGGGGTACCATAATGACTTCTGATGAGTCGCACCTCACTCCATCCACGAATGTGTCTTTCAGTTCTGAACCTCAAAACCTTAAAACTAACGGACCAAATCAGATTAAAAAACAAGAACCTAGCCCAATCCAGAACTTGTCTGGTTGGGGCAACTCACCTGTGGGCCTGGGTCCTATGGGACAGCCTCAAGCAGGGAGTTCACAGGTCAACGGAGAAGAAGGCAACTCTTTGTGGGGTAACACTGGCAAGTCAAAGCCAGCTTCATCAAATGAAGGACCTGGCTGGGATTCTGCTTGGAGCCATGTGGGAGGTGGAGCTGGAAAGTCTGGAAGCTGGGGCGAACAGTCCAGTGGAAACTGGGGGAAACAGCATAGCAAAGAGGCTCAGGGAGCCTGGGATGGTCCCAGCTCTCCTCCCCAGGACACACAGGCCAATACTTGGAGCAGAGCTGTGAGCACAGCTGGTGCCAGTGAGGGGAGCAGTGACAGCATGGAAGGATATCCCCGACAGAGAGATCATCTAGCCAGAGAAAAAACGGCCCCTTCGCTGCCTGCTCAGGACCTGGACCCCAGGGTGCTGTGCAACACTGGTTGGGGACAGACTCTTGTACGTCAGCACACAACCTGGGACATGGATAATTCTAAACGTAAGAATGACGCTGGCTCTGAATCGTGGGGTTCTGGCCCTTCCACACCAAGTGATGTCCAGGGACCCTCAAACACTACCACGGGCCCTATTCAGAGGTCTGACTCTGGGAACAAAAATGATGTGCCTGGTTCACAGGGAACTTCTGGTCGGGGTGGAAGCATGGCAGCTTCACATAAGCCCAGTTCCGGTTGGGGCGATCCGCCTACCAATGTTAAGCACCCAATAGGGCCTACTGGCTGGGGAAATCCTCCAGGAGGAGCCCCTTCCAACAGCTTACCTAAGAATGGTGCTCAGTCATGGGGGGAGGAGAAATCCTCTGGGTGGGATGAATCACAAGGCAAGTCAACATCCCAGGGCTGGGGAGATAAACCCAAAACATCCAACTCCTGGGGCAGCAGTGGAGGAAGCAATAACACTGGGGACTGGAGAGAACCAGAAGAGGTCAAAAAGACTTCTGCTGGCCCTGACTGGGAAGGAGAATCTGGAAACTGGAAGGAAAACAAACGAGACTGGGGTATGTCTGCTTCAGGACATGGAGGTTCTACAGCTGGAAGCAGTGGAGGCTGGGGTGACTCTGCACCACAACGCTCATGTGGTCCCCCTCAAGGCTGGATGGGTAAGCCCCAAGACGGGCACAACAGTAATAGCGGGGGAGGGACTATGGGCTCTTGGGGTGGTCCTGGCTCTGTGAAGCAGGGTGCAAGCTGGGCTGGTGGTAAAAAAGAGCCCTCAAATGAGCCAACAGGGTGGCAAGAGCCCTCTCCGCCTTCAATCCGTCGCAAGATAGAGATAGATGACGGGACCTCTGCCTGGGGGGACCCTGGTACCTACAATAAAGCAGTAAACCTGTGGGATAGGAACAACCCAGGGATGGCCCAGGCTAAAGTTACCACAGGAGGTAGTAATACCCCAGTTTCAAGCAGCAGCCATCCCCATGATCACAATCGCTCCTATCATGGGCCCCCTGCTCCTTTACAGAACCATAGCCAAAACACTCAAAACCCAGCTCCTGCCAGTGGGCCAATAGATCCACCAGTGCAACACCAGTCTGGAACTTCTCACATCAGGGGTCCTCTGATAACTCAAGGTAAGCTAAGTTGATTAGATTTTACAATGTTACATAAAAAATTATCAAGATTTAGAAGTCAGAGATATTTCACTAGTCGAAGTGCCAAACATGAGAGCCGTTCAGATGGTTAACACAGTGCACCCTTTAGCTCGTGTCTGTTTATCCACTTGAGGTAAAATATTGGCCTTTTTTATACAGTTTGGATTTATTACTTATCTGTGAGGCACTGGCAGCTTCGGCCATCAAACCAGATCCTCACAAGGGAGAAGACCACTTTACCTGTATCCATGACAAGCAGAGGCTGTGCAATTTGCAACAGTTTGAGGTAGATCAGAAGTGATTAAATTAAGCCACCATCTGTCAGTAATTGAGCTAAAGTAGGTGGTGCAAGCCCATAGGCAGCTAGTAGGGACCGATGCCCCCTGCTGTTCCCCATTAGAACCTACCTGCTGTTAGTCCTGGTAAGTAAACCTCAAAACAGGCATTTGTTTCTTTCATTGTAGGGATTAAAAATAAAACACAAATTGTTCATCACAACTGTCAGGTTTAAATGGCAAAATTGTATTTTTTTCTTAAAATTTAAGTCTTGTTCTGTCAGAAGGTTGAATGTTAAGTATAATTTCGGTGCAGCTTTTAGGACCTGACCTTTCCCTGGTGGGCGAGCTAAGTTGAACCTGGCATTGCTGGCGGCACAGCGGCAGCGCCATGCTTCTCATACCAAAACTCTAGGGGATCAGCCAGATCCTAAACGGCACTGCCTACTTCTATCCACGGTCCTGCTCAGCCAAGCTGTCTCATACCTTCATCCCTGCCTGGCTGGCTGGCATTAGTCTGATTTAAACATACAATTAATGTCTCATAGCCCAATCCATTATTCCAAAATGAATTTTTATTTTCTCCATAAGCCTTTTTAAACAAATGGGAATTAAATGGTAAAATGTTCAAACAATGCACAGTTCTATTAACAATAAAAAAAACTAATAAGTTTTTAACCTTTTAGAGGAGACTCTGAAATTGAGTTTAGCCACCAAGTACATGTCAATTTGCAACAAAATGACTAATTTTAAGGGCTCATACTGATTCTCATAAATTCTTGCTATGAAATTATAAACAATCCTGACTGTCAAACTTGTTAGAAATTATGAAATCTGCCTCAATCTTTATTGTGTAAAATATATTCTCTAGATATAAGTTTTCACATTGACAAGCTCCTCTGTCCTTGTGCGACCTCCAGGTTGGGGAGAGCTTCCCAGCACCCACACAAAGTCTGAGAGCTCTTGGGGAGAACCGGCACCCTCTCCAGTCAGCGTGGATAATGGCACATCTGCTTGGGGTAAATCAAGTGGAAGTGCCGGAGCCTGGGAGGATGCCAACCCAGACAACTACAGCAGGAGCAACCCAGCGATGACGACAGCACCTGGCAAACCTGGTAAGAAAAATATATATATATATATATGTATATAATGCAGAATTTCTGATTCTGCTTAGTATTTCTAAAGCGTCATCTGCTGCGATGCTAACAATTCAAATGGCTAGTCAAGGACATCAGTATGACACAGGCGACCAGTTTGAATTCCTCTCATTGAGCTACAGTGACCCCTTGTGGCTGTCATGCTTCAAATGATCGTGTTACTGTTAGTCTACTAGTGCATTTAGTTCTTTTAAAAATGTCTGTTTAATTTGGTTTATAATACACATTCTATTTTTTTCCTGTTGTGTGCTTTGTAGCCTCCAAACCTATGCAAGATGGATGGGGTGGAGGTGAAGAGCTCAGCCTCTCAGGGGGTCAGTGGGACTCTGAGGAGGGAGACATGTGGAACAGCACAGCCTCGCAGGAGAGCAACTCTTCCTGTAACTCCTGGGGCAATGCATCCAAAAAAGGCCCACAGAAAGTATGTAGCCCAGTGAAAGTTTTATACGTTTAAAAATGTTTGTGATATTCCAATTACTATGTTCGTATGGTCATCAATTTCAGTTTATCGTTTTTCCTCAGGTGAAGATCCCAGGGAAACAAGAAGACGCCTGGATCATGAAACAGCTCATCAAACAACTCACAGATATGGGCTTCCCTGTGAGTTAGATAATTGAATCATTTAGTTTTTTTATCAAAACAATCACAAGGCGTAATGTTTTGCCTTTCCTACCAAATCCTAGGTGGCTTAAATTCCTTCACCAGTAAATAAATTTACCCTAAAAATGTAAATACAGTGGGTTAAAATATACGCTTTTAATCTTTTAACATTTGTCACACTATGGCTATGAATGCAAATGTACTCAGCTCCACTTCCTCTGACACTTCTAAATGAAAACCAGCACAACTGAATTTTCCAAGTTAGCTAGTGAGTAAATGAGAGTAATTGTGTTTAATTTAATCTCTGTAGAGCTCAAATGGGAGAAGGAGAGCTGTTAGTTGTGAACTTGTTGTAAAGTTGGGTTATTCTAAATGGACTGTTTGAAGGCAGAAGAGAAAAAATTGCAGATCATGAACACACTCTACATTATAAGCAAATGAGCCGCGCTCCCAGCTAATCAAAGACTGGCCTCCAATTAATTAATTCCTTCCAAATACACAAAGTTGATTCATACTCTCAGACTCACTAACATTTCAGCAGAGTTGCGAGCACAGACAGAGCCGAGCAGGAGCGGAGTGAGCTGAGCGAGCAGTTGGTCAGAGTTGAGCGCGTGTCCGAGCACCTTTTGAGCGAGCGTGCGCACCTGAGATTCATACCCACACGGTTACAATTATTGCTCCTTCAGATAGCTCTGTGCCCGCAAACCTGGTGGCACAAAAATCACGCCTTAACTTTCCAGCTCCTTTTGGGAAAGGCAAAGGGAAATCACTTATTAAGAGTAAAGAAATGGAAAAATGGCAAAAAAGGTGGAATGAAGATAAGAAAGGAAGAAGATTATATAAAATACAAAAGTCAATATTAAAGGTATAGGAGAGGATCTTCAGCTCATTCTCATTTTCGCAACACTGCGCATGCGCCACCTCATCTCCAGTAACGCCCCCTGATATCGGGAGCGTGCATTTCCTCAGCACATGCAGTCTGTTTACTTCTGCGGGACCACAGCCTCTGGCGCCGCATCGGACTAACCCTAACCCGTACAGGGAGAACCTCTCTTCAATGGTGAATGATGCGTCTTTTCCGTCCCGTTTTACTTCCTAAACAACAATCAAAACATGAGCGCGCATTGTTCGGGTCGGGTGGGTGGGGACATTAGTGATATACGTCATCGCGTAAATTTTATTTCCACATTGACAGCCAGTTATTTTTCACCACCGGTCGTTTTTGATTGGCTGTCATTTTTCCATTGAAATTTTTCTATTGAAAAGATCCTCTCCTATAAGTTCATTTAAAAATATTAATATGAGAAACCGAAGGGAAGAAATAATAATGATCAGATTAAGAGTAGGTCATACCTATTTAAATTACATTTTATTTTTAATAGGGAGGAAAAATAATGATAAATGTGAAGGATGACATATTAAGGAAAGCATTATTTATTTATCTTCAGAATACAAAATTAAAAAATAGAATTTGTCTGATGTAAAGTAATGTTGCTACACACTCATGCTCCTGGCCCGGCCCCTCTGTCAAATTTTACAACCCATTCTGGCCCGCAAGTTAAAAAGCTTGCCCACCCCTGCTTTAGCTGCATTCAGATGAAAGTTTGCTCCTATGTATATATACATACATAAGCTTAGCTGTGATGCTAGGCTAGTAAACACACATAGCCAAAAGGATATATACATTTTTGTGTGTTACTATGTTTCCAATGCCTGGCAGCCATGTTAGATTAATCATCTTTTACCACTTCTGGTTCAAACTGAAGCAGCTAACTGGTAGAGCTGCAAATATATCATTGTTGGCAATATTTTTGTGGGCAAAATTATTATCCCAAAGAAATATTATTAATGCTAAAATGATTAGCTAATTTTAATATTCCCTAAGTTATATATTTTTTTTTACTTGACTTACTCTCACACTGCTCACAAGTGGCATTGCCAAAAATGCTGAAATTGTCATACAGCAGGAAACTCTGATTCAAAAATAGCAATGAAGATATCAGGCGTACATAGTCACTGCTTTTCTAACTTTGTGCAGCTCTACTATGTGGTTATATTTCCACTCCATAAAAAGGTTCACTATTAAAAAGGATGTTTTAACCACATATATATTCTAGTGGATTAATAATAATAAAAAATGTTTCCTTTACTACCTTTTATTAATATATTTTTATTAATAAAAGAAAACCCCGACTGGTGCTGATTGCTTTGTGTTTATTGAGGTTGCTTATAGTCTGAAAAGTGTAAGCTCCACTGATTTAGATTATAGCATATTAATGTGTCTACTCAGAATCCAGCTCAAATTATGTGGACATTGCTGTTTTTAGATTATTTCTGTATATTATTTTTCTTTAACTACATTGTGTTGGTAATCAAACATAGTAAGGTTTCTGGTTGGAGCATGAAAACATAAAAATTTCAAATGGGGTGCAAATTCAAAGTACCGGAAGATTTACACCACAACTCCTTTTTGAGAATGTTTTTGTCAAAGAAAAACCAAGCAGTGCTATATTTTAATAAATAAGACATTAGGAGCGGTGCATGCATGTTTGTCAGAACTGCAGTACTGAAAGTTTGGGGGTGTTTTTTTTTTTTTTTTTGTTAATGTTTTCAGAGGGATCCAGCAGAGGAGGCTTTAAAAAGCAACAATATGAACTTGGATCAGGCCATGAGTGCCCTGCTGGAGAAGAAGACCGAGCTTGACAGGCGTGGGATCGGGGGCCACGACTACAACAACGGGCTCATCAACAAGCCCATGAGTTGCCCTCGGCCTCCGCTCCTCTCCAAAGACCAGTCGACGGATCCTCGCCTGCCCTTCATCGATAAGGTGATTCACTTTTTTCTTTTTAAATTCTGATCGTAGAAAGAGATGAATCACAGACTCAAAGGCGCCGTTGTTTTTCAGATGCAGAGTGGAATGTTTGGTGGTGGTGGAGCAGCAGCACAAGCCCGCGCCATGCAGCAGCCGCCTCCTCAGCCGCCAGTGCCGCCTCTCAGCTCCTCTCAGCCTAGTCTACGTGCTCAAGTGCCTCAGTTTCTCTCCCCTCAGGTAAAAAAACAAAAAAAAAAAAACATTTACATAAATGTGTTGCTACATTTAATAGTAGATTTATCGTCAAAGTTTTTGCATAGACAATCTTTTATGCTGGTATTGGAGGCCTAGTTTGAAGAATAACCGTGTTTAATGTGGTCACGCAGGTTCAAGCACAGCTCTTACAGTTTGCAGCAAAAAACATTGGCCTGAATCCTGCACTTTTAACCTCACCAATAAACCCTCAACATATGACCCTTCTGAATCAACTTTACCAGCTGCAACTGGTAAGTGGCTTTTTGTTTTTACCACACGTATCAAAGTTTAACCCCATTATTAATTAAGAATTTTCCTACAAGCCGTTTTTTTTGTTGTTATAAGGTCAAATCAGTCAAATCTTTTGGGGATTTTAACAATGACTGTACCTTCTCCTCAGGCATACCAGCGTTTACAAATTCAACAGCAAATGTTGCAAGCACAGCGCAATGTTTCTGGCCCCATTCGACAACAAGAGCAGCAAGTAAGGCCTTTCTTAACTCTCTACATTGTCCTTAATTTCCAGTGTTTTCCTATATTTGTTTTACTTTTAACATTTACACATTTTAGATGCTGACTGTGTTTTCGTCCCAGGTTGCACGAACAATCAATAACATGCAGCAGCAGATCCAACAGCACCAGCGTCAGCTGGCCCAGGCTCTGCTGATGAAGCAGCAGCAACAGCAGCAGCCGTCCCACTCGAGTCTGCATCCCGTTGGGCCTAAAAGCTCTCTGGATTCATATCCAGTTCACCCACAGACTCCAGTCCTGCCTGACCTGCAGACCAAAGAGCCGCAGTCATTTCCCAACGCCTACAGTCCCTACGCTCTGTGTGAGTTCTTAAAACGTTGATCTGAGATTTTTTGACAGAGAGTTTATGTTTTAATGCAACCTTATTAAAATCTTTCTGTGTCTTCAGCTGGCCTGAACCCAAACATGAATCCAAACTGTATCGATGTGGGAAGTCTTCCTTTAAAAGACCCACCCCTGCCGCAGTCCCGGCTGTCACAGTGGACTCACCCAAACTCCATTGAAAGCCTTTCTGGAAACTCCTCTCCTCTTGAGCCCAACCTGGGAAAGCACGGTGAGAGGAAGTAGAGAGCTGAACATGAACATACTAACATCTGCTTGGAAACGGTTTTGTGTACTTCAGTCAAAATTCACTTTACACTCAAAGTTGGTTTAGGTATTGAAGTAGACATTGGAAGTCCTTCCTATCTTAGTTATGGTCTTTACATGCATGTCTGTAAAAGGCTGTCCGTAGATATGCAATGAGAGTAACTAGAATACCAACAGTGACATCTGCTGGCTATGATTTGATAGAATTACAGGTTTTTCTTTTGTTATTCAGTATCGGTTTGTGTACATAACGCCATTTTTATTGCAGCTTTGTGTGCTTTTATTTATTTATGAATAGTTTCAGTTTCAAGATGTATAATAATTTACAGCCGAATTACCAAAACATGTATTGTACTTTTATATTTTAGGTGTCCAGCTGATATTTAATAAGGTTGTTAATTTGTTTTTATTGCCCTTTAGTAAAAAGTAAAAAAAAATAAAACTGTTTTGGATTTAAATAAATATTTCCAAATACTTCGTTCACCCTTCCACTTTGTGCCCTTATGTGTTTCTCAGGCGCCAACCTCGGCCCGCCTGGAAAGCCCCCTCAGATAGACGACTCCTACAACCCTTACAATCTGATCTCAAGTTCTGAGTCTTCGACCATCCCCTTGGTTCCCCCGGAGAGCTGGGGTCAGGGCAAGAACAGCAGCGACAAGATGGCCAACGGGACCAACATCAACTGGCCTCCAGGTTGGTAAAGCCTTCTGGGTATTAACATCTCATATTCAGAACTGACGCGAAGGCTTCGTGCATTGAAAAGCATGGAAAGTCCTTATTTTAGTGCTAGTTTACTGATGTTCATGTGCCATGTTGTTTCAGAGTTTTGTCCTGGCGTACCGTGGAAGGGTCTTCAGAATATTGACCCAGAGACTGACCCCAACGTAACTCCAGGCAGCGTCCCCAGTGGACCGACCATCAACACCAACATCCAAGATGTCAACCGGTACCTGCTTCGAGATCGGAGTGGAGGTGAGAACATGGATCAAAGTGGTTCTTGAATTAGAAATAAAGAAAATGTTTCACCTACAAAAAAACAGGGGTTATGGCCACAATCTGAGAGACCTTATTGGGTAAATGTGCAATAGTCTTTGCAGAACATCAGTGCCTGTCAGCATTATGCTAAAGCTTTACATACAGAAGCTGCTATCAGAAGTCCTGCTTCTCCTTTTTTTGAGTTCTTCATCCTAAGTCCAACTTCTGCTCTATCCATTGTCACTTACAAGCTTTTCTGAGTGATTGCCATTTTTAGCGGGTGTGTGTGTGTGTGTGTGTGGTCTTTTTTTTTTTTTTGTGTTTATACCATTTTCTCTCTTTGCCACCTTTTCTTTGTGTTTGTCTTTCCGTTTTTTGTGGCTGACATCGGCTTAGGCTCCTCCCCCACATCATCTCAGAGCGAGGCTCTGCCTCCGTCCACCGATTGGCCAGTCAGTGCCTATACTAGGTCATTCCGTCTTTCATCCCCGGACATGGACGATGCAGGTACACGGTTTATCCACAACCCCCCCTTTCCTCTCACATTGACTTAATCCCTGCAGACAGGAATCATTAGCTCCCTTAATAATGCTTTGCAAAAGTAGGAAGGGTTGATAAAAACGTTGGTTTGCACCTGTGAAGTTGAGTTTCATGCTCGCTCTAGTGGAGCTGCAAGGGATCAGCAGCTTAGCTGGAAGACTGTGGTGATAAGTCGGCTATTGAAATGAGGCTACCTGTCTGTCAATCCTGTGGGTTTGTCAGTAGCTAACCCTCTTACCTGGAGTGACATGCCCAGCTAATCCACCAACATTGTCAGGTCTATCATTTCAAATTTGCTGTGGCCGTAAGAATTTGGTGACAAGTAATGTTTGAACGTGAAATTCTCACAGCCGTTACTCGGGATGCTTACCAAAACCCAAACGAAGCCTAAAAAATGCGAAACATTGATGAGCTCTTGGGGCCGAGAAGCTGATCGTCCGTAACTCGTATGGTATTTTGTTTCTACGCATTTGTGAGAAGGTAACGGCAGGTAAATGTCCCGGTTAAACCAAAGGTTAATGCATACAGCTGGATTTTGTTGATTTTAGTATAAAGGTAGAGTTTCTTTGTTAAGCAGTAGTTTCACAGGCGCGTATGCGTTAAAAAAGAAGCTTGTTTATGTACTGTTACATAATTACTCACTCCAGGTGCATGCGTCAATGCATATTTTTCAGTCACAACCAATGGGACTTTTCCCTCTGCCTACAAAAGATTTGGGCTTTAATGATGATTTAACCTTGGTTTTGCACAACCGTACATACAGTAATGTTGGCTTATAAGGCAAAACCACTTTGAATTTTACTACCTCTTTTACTAAAACCATGTTTTTTTATTATTGTCTCCCCCTTATATTCTTTAGTCTACCCTTCTTTCCTTATTTATTTTATTGAAAAAATGTGTTGGAGGGATGCAATATGTGCTAGTTTTTCTTTTTTTTACAGCTCACAAAAGTGGAATCTTTCCCCACTTCAAGTGCTAAATTTATTTCCCAATCCTGTTTTTAGTCACTTTCCTTGTCCTTTTGAAAGTCTAGCACCATCGAACCCTCGGTAGTCCAAAGGTTTAATTTTCTATTGTATACTTTTAAAGAAACTGACATTGGCATCTCTTTTTCGGGAGCAACCAACAATCTGCTGCTGCTGCTTCTTCTTCTCCATCCCAGGCAAGCTGTCGGAGATGAAATCCACGTGGTCTCCAGGTCCCATCTCTCACAGCCAGGCGTCTCTGTCCCACGAGCTCTGGAAGGTTCCCCAGGGTCCGCGCAGCAACGCCGCAGCTCCCTCCCGCCCGCCGCCTGGCCTCACCAACACAAAGCCGTCCTCCACCTGGGGCGCAAACTCTCTGGGTCTGGCCCAGGGGTGGAGCAGTTCTTACACCACAGGTAGCGCCACACTTCAGATGCGTTTGTAGTTGAAGTCGGTGGTATTCTGTTTCCAAATGTGGACTTTCTAAAGGAGATGTGACGCTGTTTTGATTACGGCAATCAAGCTTTAGGTACTCGTATGTGGCTGTAAAACTGCATCACGTTGTTGAACGTTTGAGTGGGTGGGTCTAAGAGGGCGTGATCATCCTGAGAATATAAGGATATGTAGTTGAACATGCTAACGGCCTCTTTAGGCTATGTTTTCAACACCACACATTAAACCGTTTTTTACTTTTGCTGCTATACAACAAACTCCCCTGTAAATAGACGTCTGCTTTGTGCTCTCACACAGCAGGTACCGCATGGAGTACAGACAGCTCCACCAGAACCAGCAGCTGGCTGGTTCTGAGGAACCTAACTCCGCAGGTAACCGTCGCCTCTCGGGCCTTCTCTCCTCTTGCCTTGGAGGAACATTAGCGGTCTGGCTCATCGTTTGGGCATCATTTTTATGTGTCCCGCCTCCACAGATTGACGGTTCAACCCTGCGTACGCTGTGCATGCAGCACGGCCCGCTCATCACATTCCACCTCAACCTGACGCAGGGAAACGCCATGGTCCGGTACAGCTCCAAGGACGAAGCCGCCAAAGCTCAGAAGTCTCTGCACATGTACGTTCCCGAAGGTTTTTTAAGAGCAACACGACCAGCTTGTTTTCCCAGCCGTTGTAACTCTCGTTGGTCTTTGTGTCTTTGTCCAGGTGCGTGCTGGGAAACACGACCATTCTGGCCGAGTTCGCCGGGGATGAGGAGGTGAACCGCTTCTTTGCACAGGGCCAGGCGCTCGGCGGGACCACCAGCTGGCAGGCCAGCCCGGGAACCAATCAGACCAGGATGGGCGGAGCTGTATCCGGAATCGCTCATCCCATCGGTCACTCGCCCCACTGGAATAACAACAACAACGGCGGCGGAGCAAAAACGAGAGGCGAGTTGCTGTGGGGAGGCGTTCAGCAGTATTCCAGCCTGTGGGGACCCCCGAGTGGAGAGGAGGGACGAGTCATGGGAAGCCCCACGCCAATCAATACGCTGCTGCCCGGAGACCTGCTGAGTGGAGAATCCATGTAGTAAGAAAAACTGACAAAAGTGGAGTGAAAACCTTGCAAATCAATGTGGAGATAATCAAGTGTGGATGTTGAAGATGGAGGAAGAGAGGTGAGAGGAGGACAAGGCTTCATATTTGCTGCTTGGCTTTGTCCGCCTCCACTGCTCTTTTTTTTTTTTTTTTTGTGTGTTTTAAACAACATTTCAGTTGCAGTTGTTT
>JAVLVB010000514.1:524338-540095 GCA_032876305.1 Orestias chungarensis | reverse complement strand
CAGCTCCTTTGTCTTCCCGACGTTAAGCTGCAGATGGTTCAGCCCACACCACTCCACGAACCTGTCCACCACACTCCTGTACTCGGCCTCCTGGTCCCTGCTGATGCAGCCCACGATGGCAGAGTCGTCTGAGAACTTCTGCAGGTGGCAGGACTGTGAGCAAAACCTGAAATCCGAGGTGTAGAGCGTGAACAGGAACAGAGACAGTACTGTCCCCTGTGGGATCCCCGTACTGCTCCGTACGATGTCTGATGTGGTGTCTTGCAGTCTTACATACTGTGGGCGGCCTGTGAGGTAGTTGTTGATCCAGGCCACCAGTGGAGCGTCCACTTGCATGTCCAGGAGTTTGTTGCTGAGGATAGCTGGTTGGATGGTGTCGAACGCACTAGAGAAGTCAAAGAACATGACTCTCACCTTGCTGCTTGCAACCCCGACGTGGAACTCCTATGTGTCACTCTGCGGCCATACTACCTCCCAAGGGAGTTTACCAACATCTTTGTTTGTGTAGTAAGAGCAGCAATTCAAATCTCGGACTGCATCCATCAGCATCTTCAGAATAATCCAGATGCTCCTGTGTTCATTGTTGGAGATTTTAACCAATGCAGTTTAACTAACTTTTTTCCAGTACGTGAAGTGCAGTACAAGGAACTCTACCATCCAAGATAAATGTTATGGTAATATTAAAGAAGCATATTCAGCTAGAGCTAGACCACCTCATGGCAATACAGATCACAGCGTGGTTCATTTACTCCCTGCATATCGATCTGTTTTTAAGTCAAATAAGCCTGAGCTTCTCCAGGTGAAGTGGTGGTCCACGGAAAAAATGGAGGAGCTGAGTTGTTGCTTTCTTAATACAAACTGGGAAATATTTTCTTGGATGCAGATCTAAACTGTATAGCTGAGGCAGTCACTGCCTACATCTCCTTCTGTGTGGACTCTATTATACCTAAAAAGACAGTAAAGAGGTATAAAAATAACAAACAATATATAACAAAGGAAATAAAGGAAGTGCATTGCCAGGAAAAATCTGCCTTTAATTCAGGGGACAAGGCTGGTGTTAGAGCAGCACAAAACGATTTCAATCAGCTGCTGAGAACACCACGGCAACAGCATAAGGAGCGGGTGGAACGTGAACTTTCTGATTCACATACCAAGGGACTTTGGAAATCTATCCGAGCCATGACAAATATGGCTTCCAAGCGGAAGGCCTTGGCTGTACTAAATGAGAACGCAAAAGCAAATGACTTAAATAATTTTTATTTACGGTTTGAAACTGATGATTCTAGGGAGTGTTGGCAAAAATTGGAGAATGTAAATTGTGGAACTAAGAGTAGAACTGAAATTGATTTACAGTCAGTACTCAGGGTCTTCAAGGGTTTAAACATATGAAAAGCAACTGGCCCGGACAATATGTCCGCCTTTCTTCTAAAGAACTTTGCAGAGGGACTTTCTCCAGTTTGGCTTAGACTCTTTCAGATCCCAATAGACACTCATTTGGGTCCAGATATTTGAAAGAAATCAATTGTCATTCCAGTTCCAAAAATTGCCTGTCCTCAGACTGATAATGATTATCGCCCGGTAGCGCTCACTTCTATTATAATTAAATTAATTAAATCATTTGAGAAACTCATGTTGGAGCTATGCTATTTTGACACTGATGCATCTTGCACTAAAGCATCTGGAGAACTCTGTAGCATATGCCAGACTTCTTTTTTATCGATTTTAGTTCAGCTTTTAATTCCATTCATGTAAACATTCTTCTTAGGAAATTGGTACAGTTGAAGGTTAATCCTTTTTTAATTAAGTGGTGCTATTCTTTTTTATCAAAAAGACTCGAGAGGGCAACATAAACAGAAACTTGAAGGTGTGCTTAAATAATTTTTAAATCAAATAAAAGCTGTTTTGAGCAGTGTATTTGGAGATTGGTTCAATCTGAAATAATGTTTAGCATTATTTTATTTTAATACTCAACAAAAGCAGGCTATTTATTAATATTTTAACAGTTAATGGTTAGTTTCAACAATAAATTCTGCCACAACTGGACTTTTGGGACATTAATAATATTGATATGGTTCAAAATGCAAATTACTTTGAAACCACTGATGTAAAGTGTTGACAGTCAATGCTGGGGTAGGAATGGGTTACCGCAAGGTTGCAGGTACAGATGGTTTGAGGCCCAGTCCTGAAGTGCTTAAAGAAGCAGGTCAATGGGATAATGTTACACCTCTTTGGCCTTGTTCTATGATTTATGCAGAAAATGTTAGGCTTCAACAATTGCAAAGATCAGTGACTACCTCACAATTTCAGTCTGAACAGATAGCAAGCAATACAAGAGCATCACAAAGGACCGCACACTCACAATTCAGTCTGTACACCTCAGAGTGACCAGCTGTAGATTATTTGTTACTGTGTACTGTACAGTAAAAAATAACGGTTGCATATATTTTCAGATCACTGGTTAGTCTTAGGAATATCAAAAATGGACAGGAAGCTAAGTACAAAGAGCTGGTGGAGTAATTTGTGGCATGATGTGGAAACAATCACATCATGTCAAATGTAAACAAAACAAATATGACTTTAAATGTCTGGAGTATGGAGTGTTTCCGTCATGTCAAAAAGAAGTGAAAGTGATTAAACGCTATAAATACCTCCCCGTTAACCTGAAAAAACCTAGTTGTATTGAGACACGGTAATGAAGCCATTTACAAGAAGGCACAGAGCAGACTGCACTTCTCTGGAAAACTTAGGTTCAATATTGCACCAAGATTGTTTATATCTTCTATACCATAGGTCTGTTGTGAGAAGACCAATCTCTTCTGCCAATATTTGTTGGGAAATGATGAATTTATTAAGATATGTCCAATAGTTAAATACTATATCTCTGACATGAATCTATGACATCACATGGAAGCACTGTTCAAAATGCAGTGATTGGACAATTTCAAACTGCAAACACATTAAATACACAATGATGCTAATCTAAACAATATCCTTTTGGCTTTACTGTTCAAGTCATGCAAAATCAAAAGCCCACATAAGATGCATAAAAGCCAACAGAAATAAATAAAACACAGACAGGTGCACACACCAGATGCAGGTGCTGTGGTCTTACTCTTATCTCGGCTGCCTTGGCCAGGACTCGGTCATCCATTTCTAAGACGTCTGTCTCTCCAGGAGATGACCAACATATAAAGCAAGAATGCTTGAGCAAGTTTGAGAAAGAGCATTCATTTTTCCAATCTGCCTTTCCTCCATCCTCCACTTGTTCCTGTGATTTCTCTATTTTTTCTTGCTGCACTGCTGGCTCCTCCATTTCTGCCCTCCCTGGCTGTCGCTTCACTGCAGAGGAGGCGGAGCTGTTTCGACCTCTGTGTGTGTGTGTGTGTGTGTGTGTGTGTGTGTGTGTGTGTGTGTGTGTGTGTGTGTGTGTGTGTGTGTACGTCACTGCAGATCAGTGCATTAGGGCTGATTGTGCTACCTAAAACAGAGAAAACAAAATGAGAGTGAGTCAGTCAGGATTAATTAAGAGAGAACAAAAGCTTTTCCAATTAAAGGATTTTACTAGCCTGATTTTCATGCCTTCATGTGATTTTTTGCACCCCCTTTTTTCTCCAACTGTTAGGCTGTTCTGCACTCTGTCTCACGCATCAATCCACTTCTCCCTCCCCCACCATTCATCACTCTCACTGGTCTCTGCAGTACGCTTCGGTCTACACATAAAATGGAAGTCATTCATAAAAATCAAAGGTATTATTTAGAATAATATGAATTACCAATGTAAACCTAAATGTTTTATTTGTAGCTCTCTTTCTCACACAAATGTTTAAGCTAATTTAGTCTAAATCTAATTGTAACTGTAAAATCTTACTTAACTGTAACTGAGTGGAACAATTATATTAGCTTGTATTAATTGTCTTGAATGCAACCTTTAAAGAAATATTATTTAATACCAACACATACATACATTCACACATGGTAAACAGTTTAAAGCATTTAACACATGTGGTGCTTCAGATGCGAAGAATGCTTGAAAATCTGAATATTTGCCGCTGGATGCTTGAGCATCAACCAATTAGAGAGATCCTGCTATGTGATGTAGTGGCACATTTCCAAACATGGTGGAAGGCCTGGAAGTGATGGTAACGGAAAAGTTATTGTTTCTGTTTGCTCTAATTCTAATTCTAAGTCTTTGGTACATAACCTTTTACTAATGAAAGTATAATTATATCTAAAATGGGTGCAGTAATCAAAGGGAACACTCTTTTAAACAGTTTGGTTTGAATTGGGTCCAACATACAAGTTGAAAGTTAAGATGAAGTCAATATTTTTGGTAGCTCAGAAAGCTCAACTAGATGAGGGCGGACAGATTTGTTCAGGTCCAGTTAAAATTCAAGCCGTTACTGATTGGCAAATTCCTGACTCTAGAAAACAGCTCCAAAGGTTCCTTGGATTTGCTAACTTCTACCGTTTATTCATACAAAACTACAGCCAGACCGCAGCCCCTCTTACAGCACTCACCTCCACTAAAAGACCATATCACTGGACCCCTGAAACCAACACCGCTTATACCTGTCTTAAAGATCTGTTTTCCAAAGCTCCCGTCCTTGTACAGCCCAACCCCTTTGTCAGACACAGGGGTTGGATCTGAACTTTCTTAGAGATCCACAACAATAATAAACTACACCCAATGTGCATTCTACTCCTGACACCTCACACCCTCCAGAACACAATTACAACGTAGGGGATTGGGAGCTACTGGCCAAAAAACTGGCACTGGAAGAATTTGTCACTAGCTGAAGGGCACAAAACACCCGGTGCTTGTGTGGACAGATAATCAGAACCTTGCATATATCTATGCAGTTAAATGTGTAAACCCCAGTCAGTCCCGTTGGTCTATTTTCTTTTCCCATTTTAACCCCTCCATCTCTTACAGGCTAGGCATTAAAAACATCAAACCAGACGCACTCTCCTGGAAGTACTCCCCAGATGAAGAACCCCATGAACCTGCTACCATCATATCCCCCAGTTGTGTGGTTGGCTCGTTAAGCTGGGAGGTTGAGAGCATTGTTAAGAACAATCTCAGAATAGATCAAGATCCACGACCCCAGCCACAAGGCACCACCTTTGTTCCTGCCTCAGTTATCCATTGGTTCCATACAGCTAAGTTCTCCTGTCATCTTTAATTTCAGTAGGACCATCACTCTGATATCCCGTAAGTTCTGGTGGTGTTGCATCCATAAAGACATCATTGACTATATTCAACCCTGCCCCATCTGTGCAAGAAACAAGACCAGCAATAGACACCCTGCCGGACTTCTTCAGCCACTTCAGATCCCAAAACGGCCCTGTTTACATGAAGCTGTTGACTTCATCACTGGATTGCCTGCGTTTCCAGGTATGACCACCATCTGAACTGTCGTTGACCACTGTTCTAAATCCTGTCATCTCATCCCTCTTAAGAAAATACGCATTACCCTCCAAACAGCCCGTCTTCTGGTTAAACATGTTTACAAGCTCCACGGCATTCCCGCAGACGTTCTGTCTGACCAGGGGGCCCCAATTTGTTTCCCAGGTGTGGAAACACTTCTGCATTACATCAGGACCCAAGGTAAGTCTCATCTCCAGTTACCATCCCCAATCAAACGGTCAGACAGAGATAGAAGGGATTGAAGAGATTGAAGCTACACTCTGTTGTCTCACGTCCTTCAATCCATCTGATTGCCAAAGCACCTCCCCTCTGTTAAGTATGCACATAATTCACATGTCTCCGTTGCAACTGGCTTTTCCCCTTTTGAAATCTCTCTAGGTTATCAGCCAGCACTGTTTCCATCAGATTAAAGGGATATCTCAGTCACCTCAGTCAGTCACCACATTCGCCGCTGCAAGAACATCTGGTCAGACACGGTTGCCACTCTCAATCGCACATCCGCCAACCGCAAATGCATCCCAGCTCCCAAATACATTCCTGGTCAACAGGTCTGATTATCCTTACGATGTCAGGAAACGTTTAAATGACTCAACTAGAGGTGGAGTTGAGTGAATAATAATTTATTTTGAGGGATGATAAATTAACAGAAACATGAAACGGAACCATACAGGGGACTACAAGCAAAACCGGAAACGGAACAATGCGAGACGTAAACCAAAAGAGAGCGGAGGCGGGACTACAAAAATGTAAACAAGCAGACGAGCAAACGAGACGTGGGAAACTAACATAAACAAACACAACGACACTAATAAACTGACACAAAGAAACTAGCAACTATACGACGGGGAAGAGACAAGGAAACCCGGGGACTAAAGGAAGTGAGACAAACAGAGAACACGGGATGAGACCAGGGGACCAAGACGAAGAGCCAGGACTGAGAGCTAGCGAGCAAGAGACTTACCGGAGACGTTGGGGCCGAGAAACTTTCAAGCGAGAGGAGAGGGACATCAGGGAAAGACCTCAGGGAAAGACAACAGTGGAAGACAACAGGAGATGACGCAGAGAGACGAGAAGGCAAAACAGGGAATAACAACAGACGATCCAGCGGTGAGTGAGAGACTGAGAAGGGCTTAAATACTGAGGAACCGGGGTGTGATTGGTGGAGAAGATGATTGGATTCAGCTGTAAATGATAATGAGTGGAGAACACGCACATAAGGGAACACACACACACACACACACACAGGAAGAAATAGAACCAAACCAAACATAGATCATGACACACGAGATATCCCTCTCAAGGCCATGTACAAGCAACTCTCTCCTCTTTTTATTAATCCATTTATCATTGAATCTGTTATTAGCCAATCCAGAGTCTGTCTTCGCCTCCCCTCGAGACTTAGACTCCATCCAACCTTTTACTTGTCCCAAATCAAGTCTGTTCATACCAGCACCTTGTGCCCTCTTTCTAAACCCCCTCCAAACGCCCGAGTCATTGATGAGTATCCAGCTTACGATTTCCGACGGATTGTGGCTTTGCATCAACAATGTTTCGGTTACCAGTATCTCGTCGACTGGGAGGACTAGGGTCCTGAGGAGTGTAGGTGGGTTCTTCGCTCCTTCATTCTAGATCCTCAGCTCATCGTTGACTTCCTTTTTTTTCTCGTTTTGTTTATTTATATAGCGCTACTTTACATCAGATGTTGTAAATTAGATGCAACAGATTGCATCAACTCATTGACTTGCAGCATTCACTCCTCTGGAATCAGCAGATCGAAACAATGGCTTGTGTTGTCGTTGACAAGCAATCCCTCATACTGACCATGTATGTAGTGACAGTTGAGAGGAAAACTTCCCTTTAGGGGGAAGAAACCTCCAGCAGAACCAGACTGGGGGTTTGAAGTGACAGAAAACTAAAACAGATGCAGGATACTAAAAAAAAGAGCGTCACTGGCAGCATCTCAGCTTCGAGGCCTGCTCTGCTTCTGGGCAACCAGGTGGTGACCATTAAGGGGGAGGTGATGTCAGGAAAGGAGCTGTGGATAGGGTTCTGTATCCTGCTAGTTTCCAGGTTCTCCTGCAGAGGGCATCTGGAGGCTCCCTGCCAGACTGGAGCCCTGCAGTGGCCCCTGTGTTACCACACAGGTGTCACTCATCAGCTGGATGAGAGGGACAGCTCTCCATTCACTCATTGCCTGAGTGTTTGTAGCCCATGATAACCTCTCAAGTCTCCTCCATGCTCACTACCTTCAAGAAAGTCAGTTTAATCTCTGGATCACTTTGTCACACGTTTGGCTGCTACTCCTTTGCATTCCACCAGCCTTTGTCTGCACAATCTGTTTGCTGCAGCTCAACAGCCTCCAGTCCCAGACATCCACCATCAGCAGGACCCTTCACCTTCAGCCCTGGTCACCTCTCCCTGGCGTCCTCCTCTCCAACAACAAAGTAAGATCCACTCCAACAATAATTATCTCTAATCAAACCTCCTCTCACCAACTCTGCACCACCTTTCAGTGTTTTCGGTTCCTCCATGTTGTTCTCCAGCTCTTCCCACTCCAAGATCGCATTCTCTGTTCAATAAACCTTAAAAATCTGAGTCTTTGTCTCCTGAGAGTTTCCTGTCTATGTGGGAAAATGGCTTAAACAAAAAACATGACACCAAAATGTATCCACATACACAGCAGGAATACATAAGACATAAACAGTGAATACATAAAAAGAAAAAACTACTTAACAATTGAAGATACTTTGTCTCATATTAAAACTTTTATTAAGCAAATATTTCCAGGACATATACAGTATAAAATTGGCAACTATTTCCAATACAACATAACATCACACAAAACATTTACAACAGTTCTCCGCTTTTTAAAAAAAAATATTTTTTATCCCTGTTTGATGTTTAAATTTGGTCTGGGTTGTCCAAATTGTTTTAAAGCCAATTTCTACATATTGTTTTGATGACTAAACGTTAAATCCCTCAATGACTGGATAGAGTTCAAGTTTCTAGTCATGTTGTCAATGTCAAGCTGGCGGTCCCGTGACAAGTGTGAATGCTGTTGGGAAGATACATCCCTGAGTCCATTGAAATGCGTGGGGGTGCTTTTGGTTGGACGTGACATTCATGCTGCTTATTGGAAAAACTCTTTCTCGTCTCTTTTTTGTGTGACTCAAGGAGGGTGGTACACTATTGCCCACAATGGGCCAGCTGCCCCTGCATATGTGTATACATATATAGTTTTTACACTAAAAAGAAACTGAAAAGGTAGATTAATGTCTTCAAAGTGCAACCGAAACAAAGTACCAACAAAAATGATAATCGATAAGTCTCGGAAAGTAGAAAGTCAAACCGGTAATCAGGAAGTTTAACACAAGCGACCAAAAAACATTGTAACAATATATGAGAACAAGTTTATGATGAATTCCCTGTGGAAAACACAAGGCTGGCACTGAGGTTAAATACACAAGTCAACAAGGTGCTGGAAGCAATTATGGTGAGACATCAATTAATCAAAAGAAGGAAAACACAGAAAGAAAAGAACTTGAAAATAAAACAGGAAACAAGTCACTTACACGAAGGAAGTGGCACTAAGACAAGACACAGGAAATTTTAACAATAAGATCTCAAGATCTGTGTGCCTTGTTGTTCCAGCTTGTGGCCTTTTTTAAAGCTTCTATAATAGCTTTAGAGAGCTCCCACTTGAAGCAAGACTCAATGCCTGTCATTTTAATTATCATGATTGATGTCCATCCAGACCCAAGCTGTTCCTGGTCTTGGTCTTATTTAGTCCTACCAATGAAAAGACCCGCTCTGCATCTTCATTGGAGTGGGTAAGCCCTGGGACCAACTTTGCAATTGTTGCAAGCCTCTGGAACAATTTTACTCAAGTCACCTGTGAGGAATTAGTCAAAACCATATTGTAAAGTATGGGCTCTGACCCACATGCAGGAAGACAGCTCAGAAGACAACTGATCATGTAAGTATGTTTATTAACAATTATCTTGTGGATGTGAATGGAGATCTTCGGAGTGGCAGCAGGAACTCGAGGACGACAAGGGAAACCGGGAGCTTTGGAGGAAGGCAGACAGATGAAATGACTGATTCGAGAGATGGGAGGAACTATGCTTGTGGATCTTACTTGGGTGGTGGAGAGTCTACCACCGGGTAGAGATGACCGGATCTGGTTGACTTGGGTTGTGGTGTATTGCTGAGTAGTGGCGAGATCCAGAGAGGGGAGTGTGGATGGAGGGCACAAGGTGCTGGTATGACAGGTTTCAACTGAGAGACATGGAATGTGGGACTAATCCTATGACCGGATCGAAGATGGAGACTGCTGTGGAACTGAGTTGATGGTGAAAAGTCCCATGAATTTGGGAGAGAGTTTGCGTGACATAAATTTGAGAGGGATATCTCTGGAACACAACCAAACTTGCTGACTGGGAGTGTACTGAGTGTGCTTCTCTTACGGTCAGCAATATGTTTATTTTGGCCAGAGGTATGTTTGAGATCTGCGATGTTGTCTCTCCAGATCCTCTGGCAGCGGTGGATGTGATGGATAACTGAGGTCACCGAGATATCCCTCTCGTCGGAAGGGAAGAGGGGTGGCTGGTAACCTAGGAAGACCTCGAAAGGCAATAAACCAGTAGCAGCCAAGACATGTGACTTATGTGCATACTCAATCCAAAGAAGGGGCTGGCTCCAGTCTGACGGATGAGATGAAGATAGACTTCTGAGGGTAGCTTCGACCTCCTGATTCAGAATCACTGTCTGACCCTTAGACTGGAAAAGATACCGGGAAGTCAGGCTGGCTTTGGCTCTGGAGCCTGATCTCTGTTTGAAGTGTTTTGTTCCAGTTGAGCCTTCTGAGCTTTCAAAAATATTTTCTTCATCTTAGCCTTCAACTTGTATGCTGGATCCAATCCCGACAAAATTGTTTAAAGAAGTATTTCCTATTCTTGTTACCCCCATTTTGGATATGATTAATTTGTCATTAGTGAATGGTTATGTACCAGAGGCTCTTAAGGTAGCTGTAATAAAACCCCTACTTAAGAAACCTTCTCTTGATCAAGAAGACTTAATAAATTACAGACCCATATCTAATCTTCCTTTTTTATCTATACTCCTTGAAAAAATTGTTGCTAATCAACTGAGAGAGCATTTGAGGAATAATGACCTATTTGAAGAATTTCAGTCAGGTTTCATAGCACTGAGACAGCTCTTCTTAAAGTCACAAATGATATTCTCATGGCCTCAGACAATGGACTTGTGTCTATTCTAGTTCTGTTAGATCTCAGTGCTGCTTTTGACACAGTCAATCACAATATCCTCATAGAAAGGCTCGAACACACTGTGGGGAGCAAGGGAACAGCACTAGGCTGGTTTAAATCGTATTTGTCTGATAGATCACAGTTTGTTCATCTAAATGACAAATCTTCTCCGCATTGTAAGGTTACTTGTGGATTACCACAGGGTTCTTTGCTTTTGACAGCATGGTGTTAATATCCACTGTTATGCTGATGATACACAACTGTATTTATCCATAAATCCTGATGAATCCAGTCAGTTTGGTAGATTACAGGCATGTCTAGATAACATAAAAATGTGGATGACTTCAAACTTTCTGCTCTTGAACTCTGAAAAGACAGAAGTTGTTATATTTGGACCAGAACCTCTAAAAAAGAAATTGCTTAGTCGGCCACTTGACCTGAATAGCATCAGGTTGGCGTCTGTTGACAATGTAAAGAACCTTTTGGGTTATTTTTGATCAGGAAATTTAAGATTCCCTTCTTTCAGCTTAGGTATATAGCAAAAATTTGAAATATTCTCTCTAGGACAGATGCTGAAAAACTAGTCCATGTATTTGTTACTTCAAGGCTGGACTATTGTAACTCTTTATTAGCAGGAAGTTCACAAAATGCAATTAAGGTCTACAGTTGGTCCAAAATGCTGCAGCAAGAGTTCTGATGAAACTTAAAAAGAGAGATCATATCTCCCCAATTTTAGCTTCCCTTCATTTGCTCCCTGTCAAACTTAGAATAGATTTTAAGATTCTTCTTTTGACATATAAAGTCCTCACTAATCAATCTCCATCCTATATCAGAGTTCTGATTACTCCTTATGTCCCTAGCAGACGCAGATCTTTTAGTTAACAGGCTCCTCTCCTGTGGAACCAGCATCCAGCTTTAGACCGTGAGGCAGACACCCTGTATAGTTTCAAATCTAGGCTTAAAACCTTCCTATTTGATAAAGTTTATAGTTAGGAAGAGGTAGAAAAGACAGCCTAATCCGGTTGGGGGAGGAACTCAGTCTTGAAAGACGGCTCTCCTTTGCTCTACCTTCTTCATCTCTCACTCTATAGGGTTATTTAAGTTTTTCTATAGTTATGCTGCTATAGGCTTAGACAGCTGGAGGACAATCTGACCACTTCTCTGTCTGCTACTTTGTTCCTTTGTCCAATCTGCTTAATTACCGTTATTTCAACCTTGTTAACCTTTTGTTTTCTCTTAGTGTTCTTCTCTGCATAGTAACCACACCTGGTCTGGCGTTTTGTTAGCTGAGACAGCTTCTAGGATGAGAAAATGGGCTGAGATGCTTCCAGTGACACTGTACAACTGCTGCTATAAACTCTTTTTTTTCAGTATCCTGTGCATCTAATTTAGCTTCCTGTCTTTTCAAACCCCAGTGGGTCATGTCAGATGGCTGCTTGTACTTAACCTGGTTCTGCTGGAGGTTTCTTCCTTTTAAAGGGGAGTTTTTCCTCTCCACTGTCGCTACATGCATGCTCAGTATGAGGGATTGCTGTAAAGTCAACAACAACACAAGCCATTGTTTTGGAGTGAATGCTGCAAGTCAATGACTCCATGAATCTGCTGGGGTTCCTTAGATTGTAAACTTTTCAAATTGATTTGTTTATGATGTATCTTTGATTTTGATTGATTTTCTTGTAAAGTGCCTTGAGACGACATCTGTTATAAATTGGCCCCATATAAATAAACTGATTCTTGATTCTTCTTAATGTCAAAAAGGGGGGACGGAAGAAGCATAGCTTATTTTAATCCTACCCCTAATTAACACATATATACATACTGTATATACACATGCATACATACATGTATAGAATACATACATACATCGATACATACATACATAAATCCCTCTTTACAATAGTCATACACTACAATATATTTTAAATTAGACAATGGGAACAATTTAATCATATATACACTACAAATACAGAGGTTTGTTTTTTATCTCGTCAATTTCATACCATGTCATTCAGGTTCTTCTTGTTGGTATAGCTCTAATAAAGAGTTCTTATACACTTTTTTGAAATGATTTATAGAAGCACATGTTTTATACTAATCTCCAAGCCGATTCCATAGATGTACTCCTCGCACAGCCATGCTCATTTTCCTTAATGTTGTTCATACTTTTACAGTTTTAAAATTTAATTTGGCCCTTAAGGCATAGTGATCATCTCTATCTTTAAATAAATTTAAAATGTTGTTAGGAAGTAAAGGGTTTCTTACTTTATACATCATAAGGGGTGTTTTAAATTTGACAAGATCAATCAATTTCAAAACATTTGCATTTAAAAATAAAGAATTTGTGTCCTTTCTAAAATGTACATTATACATATTTTGTAGGGCTCTTTTTTGAAGTATAAAAAGTGGCTTTAGAGTAGCTTTGTATGTGTTTCCCCAAATTTCCTCACAATAAGAAAAATAGGATAAAACTAGAGAGGAATATAATGTCAATTGTGACTTGATATCTCGATTTGTTTTAGTTTTTCCAATAATTGCAATGCTTTTAAAAAAAATGTATGCTATGTAGCTTACATGAGGTTTCCAGCTGATTGTGTGGTCCATGACAACACCAAGAAATTTATATTCATATTTTTGTTCTACAGAAGTTTTGTCAATTTCTATTTGCATATTGGATTTAAGTTTTGGATTTTAGTACCAAATCACTTTTGTTTTGTTCACATGCAGTGATAATTTGTGTTACTACAGCTTCATTTTATACTGTATCTGTGTGTAGCTGTAGTGTAGTAGTATAGTTATTAATACAGAACTTTATTGTTTACTTTTATTTCAGATTACCACAAACACACACAATTAAACAGTAACATATACACAAATCTACAAACGTAGAAATTCTACAACATCCCTACCTTCATCAAACACGATGTACTTGCTACTATCTCTTCCTCAATAAACATTCTAAGCTGCACCACCTGAAGTTCGCCTATTCCTTCAGACCGACGAAGATCCAATTGACAAGAGATCTGCAATTAGCACATGTTCAATGCACACAATCTCTTAAAGTTATACGATTGAAATTAGCAAACAAACTGTTAATATCAATGATAAATATGCCATCTACATTAGTAATATTGGAATTTAATTCGTTATACGTATAGAAATCACAACTGGTGTCAGAATTAAGCAGTAAGTTGTTATCTGGATCAATGTGATCTCCTATCTTCTGCATCTTATAGTCTCTGTAGTCTACTGTATTCATAGAAATGTTTGTGTTGGTGTCATTGATTGTGATGATTGTCATAGTTATCTTTGATGTATATAACATTTCCACATTATACTAGTGGTATTTTTCCAGGTCCTGCATACACCTAATCACAAACACTTTGCTTTCTTCAGGTGTTCCATTTGTCTGATCATATACTTTGCAGTTGTTGGTCCAGGTAGACATTATTTTCTATTGTTTTCTTAGGAGACGAGCTTCTCTAGCAAGTTTGGCATTCTTTTTTGTTAGGTGTTCATTTATCAACAATTCAGTTCCTCTAAGCATTTTTTCTTGTTTGAACAGCCCTATTTTGTGCTTTATCTTAATATGTTAAAGCTATTTTATAACTATTATTTCAGCAATTTCTGTTCTGGATGGTTTTATAAAATTCAGAAGATAGTAGGAGAAAGAAGAAATGGAAGAAGAAATAGAAAGGAGGAAAGAGTTATAAGACGGTTAAGATTTGGGCATACAGTGCTTAATTATACACTTTTTAATTCAAAAACACACTACTGGCAAATGTAATTGCTGTGGAAAATATGAAAAGCATGTTATATTAGAAAGGTTAAAATATGAAAGGGAGAGACGATATATGAGGAGAGACTTTGAATGTATTAAGGAAAAGGGTAATTTATTAGATATTTTGAGTTAGGATTTTGGGAATAAACATATACAAATAGTTATCCAATTTTTAAAGAAAACCTAATTATTTCATAGAATTTGATTATAGTAGGTGTGTTTGTGAATGTGTGGATGATATAGATTGAGTAGAATACATAGTTATGTATAAGTACACTACTCACTAAAATTAAGGGATATTTGGCTTTCGGGTGGCTGATGCATAGCGCTCTCCTTGACGTCTCCAACATCGTTGGCGGCCATCATTTCTGCTCAACGTGAATCGACTTTCATCAGAGAACAGCACTGAGGCCCACTGGTCCCTCGTCCAGCGTAAATGCTCCCTGGCCCATGCAAGACGATGACGCCTGTGCCTGCTGGTGTGGTCAGGTACCCTTGCAGGTCATCTAGCACGCAGACCACGCTGATGTAAACGGTTTCCAACGGTCTGACGTGACACTTGGGTGCCTCTCACCTCCCTTAAACGTGCCTGGAGTTGAGTGGCATTCATCATCCGGTTTCTCAGGGCATTGTTCACAATGTAGCGGTCATCAGCATGGGAAGTGGCCAAAGGACGTCCACTTCTACGCCTTTCTGTAACTCTTCAAGTCTCTCTGTATCTCTGTTAACCTGCTGATGACACTCTGAGACACTCTGAGCTCAGTGGCCACGTCCGTCTGAGAAAGTCCTGTTTGAAGCATTGCAATGGCAGGTACTGTTGATCCATTGTTAGGTGTCGTCTTGGTCTCATGATGTCACGATGTGAACAGTCTGATGAGGATGACTGTTTAAACACCAGCTGTGATTGAACCAGGACATTTATTGCTCGATTCGAGGATCAAACACCTGTTGTGACTTTTGCAGTTAAGCTCCTGGTTAGAGAACAGCAAAATGTGCAAAAACTACTGAAACATTTATCAGTTGGACAGGTGCATTCAAATTAAAGTTGTTTACCTGCATATATCATCAAGAGTTACCGACCCTACATTTGACTGGCTCGACGTCCGCGAAGTTGAGCGGGCTCCACGGCCAGATGATAGACTCTTCTTCTTCTTGGATTTACTGGCGGTTGGCAACAAACTTTTAGTAGCATTACCGCCACTGGTATGGAGTGTGGTTTGTGATCTCTCTCTCTCTCTCTCTCTCTCTCTCTCTCTCTCTCTCTCTCTCTCTCTCTCTCTCTCT
>JAVLVB010000514.1:507483-521588 GCA_032876305.1 Orestias chungarensis | reverse complement strand
ACACACACACACACACACACACACACACACACACACACACACACACACACACACACACACACACACACACACACACACATTGACATCCATTTATTTGTCATGAATTTCAGCAGCCTAACCTTGACTCAAACTGTAAACCTAACCATTAGCTGTTCATGTCTATCCCTAAATCTAATACTAACTCAATTCATACCACAGTCATACAACTACCCCTAACCCAACAATAGCATTTGTTCATTTGAGGGGAATTTGGTCCCCCCAAGAATAGTATTCGTTTTTTTAAAAGTCCCCACAATGTAGCAAACACATGGCCGCATAAACATTTGTGTTTTTCTTTCTTTTCAGGGACATGGCATTGACTTCCATTCATTTTTCCTTCTTTTCTATAACCTAACCCAAATCATTATCAGTAAATGACTAACCCTAATTCAGTACATCATATTCCGTAACTTAAGCCCCTAACTAAAAAACTGTACCTCTCCTCATGGGCCGGTCCCCAAAACTATAGTATGGGTTTGAAAAAGGTCCCTACAATATATAAATACATAAATAAGACATACACACACACACACACACACTTTTAAACATTCATGACTTTAAACGGTGCATTTTAAGATGAGGAACGTTTAATCAGAGGTAGAAATAAACTGCAAAACCATAAAAAAAGTTTACCTAATATTATATAAAAATAACCAAACATTGTGCAAATGTGTAGATTGGATTAAAAGACATTCAATACTCTATGTTTACATCTGCAGTTTACTTGTGAACACTGTCTGCCTAAAAGGAGTGATGTGTTTCCTCAAACATATCAGCAGAGGGCGATGGAGCTGCAGGTAACGCAAAGTGCTGACTCCCTCAAGCATGACAGTGGCAGACTCCAAGATTTTTTAACATTCAAAGGGGTATAAAGAGATGATGCGAAAGGATTCTCAAAGTGAAAATCTTTTTATCTATCTACCTTTGAAGGAGACAAAATTTCAGGTCCTTCAAAAAGCAACTAGCATTTTTGTTAAATAAGGATAATTAGATGTTGGAAATCCTCATCATCCACAGGGAAACAAAAACTAAACTATCTGACATTGTTGTTAAAGGCCAAATGTTGGTTAAACGTAGAAAATAAGTTCTATGTAATAATAATAATAATTTTGAAAGAATCAGTTAGAACACCCCCCCCAAATCAAGACAGTCTGTTGACGTGCCATTGACTCTATTCATTTCCAACCAGACCAGCTGTCAGTCACTTCCATGTCACTGCATCTCTAACGGCTGAATTTTCAGAGAAAAAGTCCAGTCTAAGCTCACTAATGCAATTCAGTACTTCACCGCTATAATAGAGTCCAGAGATTTGAAACACCAAGAATTTGTCAGTTCATCTCGGCTCTCTTGGTTGAAAGAGGTAAACATGAATGATCAGAAAAAATGTGTGTAAAAATTAGGAAGTGGGAATAAGAATAATTACAAGTAAGAAAAAAAAATCAAAAAACAGAAATATTAAAATATAGAGAAAAGTGTTATAAAAAATATGATAAACATAAAGTAAAGTAGAAGATCTAGAGAAAAACACACAGAATGATATGAAAAGAAAATTAACCAATGTCATCAATACTTATTTCAACCAGACAATACAGCTCTGCATTCAGAGACAGATTCATGTTTTAAATAACTAAAAATACGAACATATTGTTTAGCCCCCAGGGCAGACTCATACAGTAGAGAAGCTACGCCAGGAGGGGGATGGGGTCATACATCCAGCCGCCAACAGAGATCCAATAAAGGTGGAGGGGCTGGGATTATGTAGCTCATTCAGACTGTTGAAGATTATGTCTGACCACAACAGACTCCACTGGAGAAGCAGATTAACAACTATTTTTAAATAGTTCTGTTGGGTGAAAACAATCAGCTTTGAGATTAAGGGCTGGGCATTAAATGACCACAGATGTAAAAGCGATGGGATCGAATGATAAGTCTTCTCTGCAAATCCCTTCAAATAAAATGACTTTAAATTGGTAGCTATAAGAGGTCTTGTTTTAATTGGCTTAATTTTTAGGTATTAATCGAGGATTTATTTAATAACTAGAAGAAACAAGCATGTTGTCCCGTTGTGACAGTATTATATAACAAATCCAATACTGAAAGTTTAATACTTAACAAAGAGAACAATAGTATTTATCCTAATTGATCTGTTGTGTCATCAGATCTCTTGTGGTAGCCAATATTTTTTATAACTGATATGTCAAGGATCATAACAAGAGCCCATCAGTGAAGTTATCAGTTATTAATCATATCACGTTACATCTGAGAGAGAGTGAGTAATCATTTGTATGGACAACAAATAAGACAAAAATTATAACTACATGAATATGTTCTCTAAAATAATTGTTCAAAGCCATATTTTACACAAAGAAGTTATAGGATGTAAATCGTTTTGGGTTGGGATTTTTTTTAATGGTGTTTTTTTACAGCAGTAATTAGAAATATTTTTGACAAATGTCCTCAGTTTTAATTAGACAAACTTATTTTATACTTATTGTGACATGTTTAGTCAAATTTCTCTATTCCTGCTCAAATATTTGACAAAACTATTCACAAATAAATAAATAAATAAAGTATTGAGTTTTTTATGTATTTACTGTTTTCATATGTAAATGTTTTAGATCAAACATATATTAGTACAGACAAGGGAAAAAAAGCTAAGGTAATAAAAAATGTGGTTTTTCATCTATGATTTTCTTCACAAAAGAGCTTTCTAAATGTAAAATAATAATGATAGTCACATCCTAACTTTAATAACTAAATTTGGTACCCTTGGCAACAAAAAATGCCTTTAAATATCTGTGATAACAGGTGATGAATATTTTATCAGAAAGGATTTTAACCCTAGTCTTCTTCCCAGACTTATCTTAATTTAGTAACATTGTTTGGTTGTAGAGGATGGATAGCGTGTTCAGTGCCTCGGTACCACCAAGTGGGGTGCTCCAAGAAAATCTGGCTTATGAAATATTAGAATTGTAGTAATCATAACAACAAAATATTTACGTACCTATACCATTGTAGAAACAGTGTCCTATGAACCAACAATGATCCAACAGGGAGGAATGGAGACATAGAAAGACACAAAGAAAGTATAAAGGAACAAACTTTTTCTTTATATTGTAAAGCAAAAGACAGTTTATGTTGAGGAGTAAGTTAACCATCAGGCATGTGCCTTAAGAAAGCTGCACCTCCTTGATGTTAGCAGGAAGGTACACCTGACAATTACACCATGGACAGGAACATGATAGAACAAAAACCAATCAACCACACAATTGTCTAGGGTACTCATAGACATACTATCATACTTTCTAACATATACAATCCTACTCTCTTATGTACACTGTCATTCTCCTTCTCATCTACCTGAGTGACAACTCTGTTTTACACTATTATCCTCTTTCATATACATTGTAATTTTTTTTATAGATACTATCACACTTCCTTATATGCAGAATTTTAGAATCTCACATTAGCTATATAACTATTTCCTTTCTTTTTATAACACATTATTTCATCTAAAAGAGCCACCAACTCATTGTAAAAAATAAATCACAGCTTTCTCTGAACTAAGTTGTGCTTAAAGCTCATTTTCTGATTAATCAGAAAGATTTGTTTCAGCCCATTAAATCTTATTGACAACAGTGGATGTTCAATTAAATCTCAATTACAATTAATTTATAGCAACACTAATTAACTATTCAACCTTCGTAAAATATTTTCATAACTTTTGTGATTACACGTCGACTCATGGCCCGAGGGGTAACGTATCGCTTTCACCGTCACTAAGAAACTTTGAGGAGGGTTCCTGCCATACAAAACAGCAACAAATATACTGACTGCTTTATGGCATACGTCACTTCCCCAGTTTATTATTTTCAACATTATCATATGACATTTTTTCACCATTGGATTCATGACCTCACCGCTCATCATCCTTCACACAGCCACTGGAAACAGAAATGTACTTCAATCCAACTGCAGTCGACCGGGAGATCAGGATTATACCACGCTGTGCTCTGGTTCTCATGAGAAATGCCGTCTTTCTTCAGACACAACACCAGCGCTTTTGTCCACAGTGGCGCCAAAATAGACCAAAAGTGAAACTTTGTCCGTGTTGCTTTGAGTGTTTTTGATTATTTAAATTTACTTACTAACTTACATGCTTGTATATCTGCTTTAAAAGTGTAAGGTTTTAAATAGACATTTAGGTAGTAAACAAATGGAATAGCTGATGCACATACTTAAACAATATTTAGAAATGTTGATAAATATTTTTTAGTTACAATTTTTTTAACTGAAAAGGTCCCAATAAATCAACTTCCAATTTAAAGACCCACATTACCTTTTCCTGAACTTTTGCAATTCAGGCAATAGTTTCACAAAACATCAACTGCTTTTACAAATTCTAATACCTTGGTATGTCAGGTGCTCGAGACAAGTAATGATGTTTTTACAGCTCCATCCTAACCATGCCTTCACCTATGTCATGGATCTTCCTGCAGTATGGGTCAGTTATAAGTGATGGGACACTTTTAAAGTAGAAACCAGCAACATAGCTTACCAAACCTCTCTAACCTTTGAACCTCAGACAACTTTACAGTTTTGTAGTCCCAGCTTACCGATCACTAGTTTAAAGCACTCCTGAACTCCCTCTCTATGACTAACTGGAGTATTTGTTTCAAATAAAGCCGTTCAATATATCTAGTTAAGACATGTAATGCTTACTCTCTTTTTTTACTCCCGTACATAGCAACACCTAGCTTCTTGGCATTTTTATTTCTCTATTTGTCAAATTCAATGTTCGAACAAGTAATTTTCGTTGTTTTCATCAAGAAGTACTCGTCGTCACTTTTTTTGTTCCCATATCTGCTTCCTCTAGGGATACTTATTAGATTGGAAGACTCTCTTTGCTTTCTTTTGTATAATTAAAATCAGGGATTGTGCAAAATCGACTATAATCTCAAATATTATTAGTTATTATTATTATTATTATTATTAATTAAAATATTTGAAATTCACTTAAAATAGGGTTTCTATAATAAAAATATCAGTAAACAGTTTACTGTTGGCTTGCAGTTTTACCCCACTTAGCAGAGAAGTGCAACTGTAGGCACTTCTGAAGAATATGAATTGCACGATGAATAAGAATTACATTAAGACTCAGCTCACTGACGTTAGGCCTTTCATTTTCATTCTATTAGCTCTAAATTCCTTTAACTGGGTCTCTAAATACATGGGCCCCATATCAGGGCTAGCCCCTGCTGGGAGGGCATATGGGCTGCTTTGTTGGAAAGAAGGAAGTGTGTGTGCAGAGTTCACCAATCACTCACTTGCCCATGGAGTTAAACAAATTGATTGGCAGGCTAGTGGTTCCTTCTGCACTGTGGTCCCATTCTTCAGCAGAGAGAGCTCAGATAGTTCTTTGGAGTCCAAACTAAAAGACTGCCTCAGATTAGTATTGTAATTCTAAACAAAATTTCCACTGTTGTCAGCATGTCAAGTTTCAGTGTAATCCACATGCCAGGAACACAGATTTAAACTGCCAAGGCAAAAATATTTAGAGTACCTTCTATAAAAGTTGTTAATCAACATTTGTTAAACTTGGAAATAATTAGATTTTATTTTAGACAGTATTGTAGTTATCTTTAATACTTCAACACTGCAATAAAAAACATAATTTGCTAAAAAAAAATCACACTTATTTTACAATCTGACAAAAAGATTACACACTTCAGATCATATAAGGAGTTATTCACCTAAGACAAACTGTCTTTATTAATTTTTTTAATAAATATATTGTTTGTTCTGAGACATGAAGCTAGAGATATTATATGAGTAAAAAGGTGACAGTATATTAAATTGTAACATAAGGATCAATTTAGTTGAAGAAATAGAAAAAAAAATGCTTAATCAAATTAGGTCAGTGTCAGGGAAATGGGGTTGTGTTGTCTAAGCGCCACTGTTTATTTACTTCCAGATTTCCACCCTTGGAGGGCGCGTCGGTAAAGAGCTGCTCTGTGCTTCTATAGCTGAGGGCTCACCATCCGCAGGTATGTGTTATCATGCATCTGTGTTCCATGAGGATTACCAGTTGCTTAAAAGGAGTTGTTTGCCAGTCCTTCAACGCCTGATTGTTGACCTGACAGTGGTCACATGAAGCCCTTAAGTGATGCTCCCGAGTTCTTTATTCCTTGTGTTCCAGAGTAATTATTAATAGTTTAAGTCTAGTGTTTCCAGTGGGAGATCTGAAACAAGTCCTTTTGTGAGAAGAAAACCTCCAAGAGTCAACTGTTCCATTAACTCCCAGATAAACACCCAGACTGTGAAACCATGCCTCAACAGATTTCACCATCTCAGCAAACTGACTTTGCAAACCTGGATCCCATTCACATCTCTCTGGCTTTCATCATTTAATCATTGAAAGTATGCCTTTTCCAGTGTCCCTCCCAAACAGGATATTCCTAATGTTGACAATACAGACCAGGTGCAAGGACCAAGTTATTCCCATCAATGGTAAATAAGCGACTGAGCAGGAATCTGATCTTCAGACGGATCACTCAATTATCTACTGTTCTTCAACTATTGTTTTTTTTATTTCATATTAGGTTTGTGACTGATTGGGACATCTGCAGCTTTTAGTGAACCTTGGCTTCCAGCAGCCTTAAGAGAAGTTTCTGTTAATCACATTTGCATTAAATTCAGTTCAGTTTCTTCACAACAAACGCCTTCTCAAAGTATTTTAAATAAAGAAATTTCTCATTTCGCTTTTGCTTGTTTTTTCTCATTTTCCTGTTTTTAATTTGCTAAAACCAGAATATTGTTGCTTTAGGAGTGAATAGCTTCATGTAAAAAGATTTTTTGATACATTTTGTTTTTATTCTTCGCTTTTTGAGGCGGTTTGCCAGGTGTTTGTCAAACTTGAGGTTGAAACATAATTAGACAAAACCCTAGAATTGGGAGCAAACCTGGATCAACTGGAGGAGATTCAAATTTTTCTAGAGCAAAAGGGCTCTATATTTTGAAAATAGCTCGTGGGTCATAAATAGATACTCAAAAGGGCCACAAAAGGCCAGCGGGCCTCTGTTTGAGTAAGGGGGCTCTATTTAAACATTAATTTCCCCCGCTTTCAGCAGTAATAACTTTACGGGTTCTTTATAAATAAAATTGATCCAAATGGGAAAATTTTTTGTACCCTGGCAAAAATGACTGCTACTTCTTCAGTAGGCAAGGCAGCAGTGAATGTAGCTGTAGACTTGATCTCTATTGGGAGTGTTTTGATCTAGTTGTGCTCTCTGGGCTAGCAAAAATATTTACTTGATCTAAAGCTTCAACCCATTTAATATCTGATTAATGTATCCGTAATAAATGCATGTATATCACACACTGTAAGGTAGCTGTATTTAAACCCTTACTTATAAAAACCTCTTTTGACCAAGGTTTAATGGTGGTTTAATAAAATTTCTAAAAGTAGAATGGGAGGCATATCTTTCAGTTATCAGGCTTCTCTCCTGCTTAACCAGCTTCCAGCTTTAGTCTGTGAGGCAGACACCCTGTCTGAAGTAAAATACTTCATGGTTGCAACATGTCCCAAAAAACAAAATGCCTGAGGACAACTGTGTTTATGTTTAACGTGTCTTATTGCCAAAAAGCTTTTCATCACCTACTCTCCTTGGTTCAGATTTTGGATGACCAGCTGCTGCTGTTGGCATTCTGCAAAGCACTGACCTGAGTGACAGCAAGCACCAGCGTGAGACACATTATCCAGCTCAAAAAACAGACGCTCTGAATTATACTCTTTGTTTATTAGGTACCACACTTATTTCAGTGTGTCACAAAGAAATACAGAGGAGGGGTAGATGATTTATTCATTATAAAAAGTTAAAAGGCACAGAGTGGTTCTGCTGCTGTTCTTTGGTTCTGGTTTTCTCCTTTTTCTAGAAACAAGTTAGAAGCAAGTTATTATTTCTCCAACATCCTGAGGTTAGGAGCAAATCATGAAATTCTCATTAATAAAAAAACTAAAACCAAAAAAAAAGAAATAAGTACTGAATTGTTGAACACAAGATCTGTGCCTTGATTAAAGAAGTATTTCCTATTATTATTACTCCCATTTTGGATTTGATTAATTTGTCATTAGTGAATGGTTATGTACCAGAGCCTCTTAAGGTAGCTGTAATAAAACCCCTACTTAAGAAACCTTCTCTTGATCAAGAAAACTTGATAAATTAAAGACCCATATCTAATCTTCCTTTTACCCCTAAAATCCTTGAAAAAATTGTTGATAATAAACTGAGAGAGCATTTGATGAATAATGACCTATTTGAAGAATTTCAGTCAGGTTTCAGAGCTCATCATAGCACTGAGACAGCTCTCCTTAAAGTTACAAATGATATTCTCATGGCCTCAGACAATGGACTTGTGTCTATTCTAGTTCTGTTAGATCTCAATGCTGCTTTTGACACTGTCAATCACAATACCCTCATAGAAAGGCTCGAACACACTGTGGGGATCAAGGGAACATCACTAGCCTGGTTTAAATCGTTTAAAAGTTTGCAGATGACACAACAGTCATTGGTCTCATCAGTGACAGTGATGAGTCTGCTTACAGACGGGTGGTTGATCAGGTTGTCCTCTGGAGCAGTCAGAACAATCTGGAGCTGAACACAGCAAAACCAGTGGAGATGACCGTGGACTTCAGGAGGAGCCCCCCAACCCTGCCAGCACTCACCATCCTACACAGGACTGTGATGGCTGTGGAGTCCTACAAGTTCCTAGGCACAACGATCTCCAAGGACCTGAAGTGGGACAGCAACATCAACTCCATCATCAAGAGGGCTCAACAGAAGATGTAATTTCTGTACCAGCTGAGGAAGTTCAACCTAGCCCAAGAGCTGATGGTGCAGTTCTATACAACCATCATAGAGTCCATCATCACCACATCCATCACAGTGTGGGACAGTGCTCTCACAAAACACGACACCAAGAGACTGCAGCGCATTATCAAGTCTGCAGAGAGGACCATCGGTGTAAAGCTGCCCGCACTGCTGGACCTGCATGCCTCCAGAACCAGGAAGCGTCACCTGTTTCGGTGCCTTCCTTCAGGCCGACGCTTCAGCCACATGAAGACCCGTACGACCAGGCTACAGAGAAGCTTTTTTCCAACTTCCATTATTCTCATGAATAATTGAACAATGTATTTATATATTTTTATAACCTCTATAGTTTTTATACTGCACAAAACTGCACTTTAAAAAATAAAAAATACAATATAAATTACACATGCTAAATTTTACAATGTGTCTTTACTGTATTTTTCGTGCACTGCAACCAAAACAAAATTCCTTGTATGTGTGAGCATACTTGACCAATAAAGCCTGATTATGATTCTGATTTGTCTGATAGATCCCAGGTTGTTCACCTAAATGACAAATCTTCTCCGCATTGTAAGGTTACTTGTGGAGTACCACAGGGTTCTGTACTTGGCCGAATTCCATTTACTATATACATGCTCCCTATTGGTAAAATCATCAGACAGCATGGTGTTAATTTCCAATTTTATGCTGATGATACACAACTGTTTTTTATCAATAATTCCTGATGAATCCAGTAAGTTTGGTAGATTACAGGCATGTCTAGATAACATAAAAATGTGGATGACTTAAACTTTTTTTTTGTTTTCCCATCCAGGGGGTCTTTTGTGGGCTTTAGTGTACCTTATATGAAAGTAGGCTGACAGGAGAGTAGGAAGACAAGCAGCAAATGTCGTCCAGGAGTCAACCCTCCGACGGGCGCGTCGAGGACTCAGGCCTCCAAAAGTAGGTTGCACTAACCCCTACGCCACCACAGCACACCCTGCTTTTAAACTTTTAAAAGAAGGAAGTTGTTATCTTTGGGCCAGAACCTCTAAAAAAGAAACTGCTTAGTCAACACCTTAAACTTGATAGCATCAAATTTGCATATGGTAACAATGTAAAGAACCTAGGTGTTATTTTTGATCAGGATATGTCTTTCAAGTCCCATATAAAACAGGTCTGTAAGGTTTCCTTCTTTCACTTTAGGAACATAGCAAAAAAAATTGAAATTTTCTCTCTAGGACTGATGCTGACAAACTAGTCCATGCATTTGTTACTTCAAGGCTGGACTATTGTAACTTTATTAGCAGGAAGTTCACAAAATGCAGTTAAATGTCTTCAGTTGGGCCAAAACGCTGCAGCAAGAGTTCTGATGAAACTGAAAAGAGTGATCATATCTCCCCTATTTTAGCTTCCCATCATTGGCTCCCTGTCAAACTTAGAATATATTTTAAGATTCTTCTTTTGAAATATAAAGCCCTCACTAATCAAGCTCCATCATACAGTAGAGATCTGATTACTCCTTATGTCCCTAACAGAGCACTTCGCTCTCAGATTGCAGGTTTACTGGTGGTTCCTAGAATCCTGGGAGGCAGATCTTTTGGTTATAGGGCTCCTCTCCTGTGGAACCAGCTTCCAGCTTTAGTCCTTGAGGCAGACACCCTGTCTAGTTTCAAATCTAGGCTTAAACCTTCTTTTTGATAAAGCTTATAGTTAGGAAGAGGTAGAGAAGACAGCCTAATCCGGTTGGGGGAGGAACTCACTCTACAGGGTTAGGCTATTTAAGTTATTTCTATAGTTATGCTGCTAAAGGCTTAGACTTCTTAGACCGGAGGACAATCTGACCACTTTTCACTCTGCTACTTTGTCCCTTTGTCCAATCTGAGATGCTGCCAGTGACATTCTAAAACTGCTGCTATAAACTCTCTTTTTTCAGTTTCCTCTTCATCTATTTTATTTTTTCTCAAACCCCAGTATGCCATGGCAGACAACTGCTTGTACTGAGCCTGGTTCTGCTGGAGGTTTCTTCCTGTTAAATTGGAGTTTTTCCTCTCCACTGTCACTACATGCATGCTCAGTATGAGGGATTGCTGTAAAGTCAACTACAACACAAGCCATTGTTTTGGTCTGCTGATTCCGGATGAGAGAATGCTGCAAGTCAATGACTCGTGCAATCTGCTGGGGGTCTGTAGATTGGAAACTTTTTTTAAACTGATTTGTAGTTGATGTATTGCATTGAGACATCTGGTTTAAATTGGCAGTATATAAATAAATATATATATATATATATATATATATATATATATATATATATATATATATATATATATATATATATATTTATATATATATAACATTGCATAATGTATAATATCTTTTTAAAATCGTTTTTCACCTTTTTTGATTTAATGGATTTATGATTTATCGATTTTTGTTGTCAAAAATAGTCACAACAAAAATCATCTTCCTAGTCTATATAGTCCAACCAAACAGATTCTTAGTCAAATGCAATCCATTGCAAATTGATCTAAGAAAAATGTTATGATCCAAAATAGATTAAAAATGTTCAATCTAAGAAAATTCAGCAGATTGTATTAAATCTGCACACAATTAACAATGGCTTTGAGTTATCGATTTAACAGTAATCCCTTTTACTAAGCGTGTGTGTAGCAGCAGTCGAGAGGAAAGCCTTTCCTTACCAGGAACAAACCTCGACCAGAACCTGGCTCAGTACAAGCAGCTATCTGCCACAAAACAGGTTCAAGCGTCAGTCTAGATTTTTGGATGTTCAACAAAGGTTTACTCTTGTTGTCAGACTTCAACTATTATGGCATAATTATCACTGTACAAACTGGTATTGGCATATAACTAATCTACATCCAAATTTAACAGTCATGATGTGAAAAGAACAGGACTGAACTACATTGTGTACTGAGAAGGTGAGCTATTATATTGTGGGGAAAAAAACAAGTCAACCACCCAATCTCATTGTCTTCAAGGTATAATCTCACCAGGGAGACATTGGGATTCCTTTCTTTTGCCCAAGATTTCCTGTCTTATAACTGTGGATAAAGGCCACTTTTGTATATTACAGTACAGGAAATCAGAAAACCATCCCTCTCTTCATCCATCCATCCATTTTGCCTTGGGACATAAATATATTTCCATGCTAGGAGGATGATTACTAAAGCTCTAAAAATAGCATGTTGTGTTTAAAGTAAAATGAAGCCAATAAAATAACAAATTAAACAAACCCTAACTAAGCCATAGTTAAACTTAGACATCAACACTGTGAACAACTTCTACTAAGAAAACCAGTCATGCTGTGTATCTAGCAAACACAGTCTGACAACACGTCTTTATTTGGCTACTGTCACACAACGTGTGGGAGCTTACTGATAGAAAACAAATAGCATACAGGTGGATTTACAGCTTCAAGGGCTTCTTTATCTAGCACAAATGTTTGACTGCCCTTCAACGTGCTGATGTAACTTGGCCATCTATTGCAGGGTTTTCTGCATGGATGTGGTTGAGGGAACGTCAACAAATGAAATCAAATGAGAAAAAGAATCAAATGAAGAAATGAACTAATTTGCACGCTTAATCACTGACCAGATTTATTGTCCAATGTTACTCCATTAAGACTGTCGCATTGTTCTTTACCCCAAACCGCAAACTGTCTTTTGATAAACGCGTCCATGACTTTGAATTCAGTTCGGTTCAGGTTAATTTCTATAGGGCCGACTCAAAGTGCTACAAAGTTTTTTTTAAGGATCTGGGGATTTGGAGTTTATCCTATCTGTCATTGGATGGAAGGATACAGTGAAGAGCAATTATTTGCAGGATAGTCTAAAAAGTTTACTATTCATAGTTAACATGCATATCTTCCTGTGCCTCTTTGACAGTACACTGGCTAAAACCACAGGGAACTTAAACATGCCATCATCATCTCATTACCCAGACACCTACACAGTCTAGAAAATACCTGCAGATCAAGAATCAAGAATCAAGAATCAGTTTATTTATATAGCGCCAATTTACAACAGGTGTCGTCTCAAGGCACTTCACAAAAAAAAAAAAAAATTCAAAGACACATCAAAACAAATCAATTTGAAAAAGTTTCCAATCTAAGGAACCCCAGCAGATTGCATCGAGTCATTGACTTGCAGCATTCACTCCTCTGGAATCAGCAGGCAGAAACAATGGCTTGTGTGGTCGTTGACTTTACAGCAATCCCTCATACTGAGCATGCATGTAGCGACAGTGGAGAGGAAAAACTCCCCTGACTAATGTAAAGAGGGATTTATGTATGTATGTATCGATGTATGTATGTATTCTATACATGTATGTATGCATGTGTATATATAGTATGTAGATATGTGTTAATTAGGGGTAGGATTAAAATAAGCTATGCTTCTTCCGTCCCCCCTTTCTGACATTAAGAAGAATCAAGAATCAGTTTATTTATATAGCGCCAATTTACAAAAGGTGTCGTCTCAAGGCACTTTACAAGAAAATCAATCAAAATCAAAGATACATCATAAACAAATCAATTTGAAAAGTTTACAATCTAAGGAACCCCAGCAGATTGCATCGAGTCATTGACTTGCAGCATTCACTCCAAAACAATGGCTTGTGTTGTTGTTGACTTTACAGCAATCCCTCATACTGAGCATGCATGTAGCGACAGTGGAGAGGAAAAACTCCCCTTTAACAGGAAGAAACCTCCAGCAGAACCACGCTCAGTACAAGCAGCCATCTGCCACAACCGACTGGGGGTTTGAAAAGACAGAAAGCTAAATTAGAAGCACACGATACTGAAATAATAGAGATTATAGCAGCAGTTGAAGAGTGTCACTGGAAGCATCTCAGCCCATGTTCTCATCCAAGAAGCTGTCTCAGCTAACAGAACGCCAGCCCGGGTGAGGTTACTATGGAGAGAAAAACACTAAGAGAAAACAAAAGGTTAACAAGTTTGAAATAACAGTAACTAAGTAGATTGGACAAAGGAAGAAAGTAGAGAGAAGTGGTCAGATTGTCCTCCAGCAGTCTAAGCCTATAGCAGCATAACTATAGAAAAACTTAAATAACTTAACCCTGTAGAGTGAGACATGAAGAAGGTAGAGCAAAGGAGAACCGTCTGTCAAGACTGAGTTCCTCCCCCAACCGGATTAGGCTGTCTTCTCTACCTCTTCCTAACTATAAACTTTATCAAAC
>JAVLVB010000514.1:479522-499322 GCA_032876305.1 Orestias chungarensis | reverse complement strand
TTCCAGAGGAGTGAATGCTGCAAGTCAATGACTCGATGCAATCTGCTGGGGTTCCTTAGATTGGAAACTTTTTCAAATTGATTTGTTAGAATGTATCCTTGATTTTAATTGATTTTTTGTAAAGTGCCTTGAGACGACACCTGTTGTAAATTGGCGCTATATAAATAAACTGATTCTTGATTCTTGATTCTTGAACAAGGCGATCCTGTCCCAATGCCATACTGCTGTAGCTGTCTTACCACCTACTGTTTAGAATGTGCCTGAATTCCATTCCTGTTGTCTCCAGCTCTTGCAGAAGGTTTCGCATAAGCAAACGGCAAATTAACCTTGATAACAACCGCTCTCTCAAAGAAACCTCCCTCTGTTACACACCCTTGTCTGTGGGGCGGTGGAACTGCCAATGTTCAGTAAACAAAGATGACATCGTCATCTTATGTGAAAGACCTGTCACTTGACGTCCTGGCTCTCACTGAGACCTGTATTAAGCATGAAAACAGTGCTACCCCAGCTGCACTTTCAATCAACCACACATTCTTCCACACCCTTCGCACATCTGGGCAAGGTGGTTGAACAGGCTTGGTAATTTCCAACAAATGGAGATACAACCAACTGATGTCAAATACAACACTTTTGAATACCATGCCATCTTTGTTGCTGCACCAGTCAAAATCTGCATGATTGTCATGTATCTACCACCTGGAGATCTTGGTGATTTTCTAGATAAACTTGATATCCTACATTCATGAATTTGATTGTCCCACAATGGCCCTTGGTGATACGAATATCTACCTTGCCCTAGCTCCTCAAATTTTTTTACAATAATGAACTTTTTTGACCTACAGTCCGTTTCTGTCTGAAAACCATTGAAAGGGGAGTCTTTAAGCAGATCCCAGAATACTCTTTATTACAAACCAATGTCAGTTTAAAAGTGACCACTTCACTGACACGGCTTTTGTTGTCTGTGACAGAAGCCTTAAAAGAGGCGACAGCAACTGTAGAGTCCTAAATACTTAACTTCTCGCCTTATTAGCTGCATTTGACACAGTCAATCATGACATCCTCCTGTCTACACTCTCGAGCATTGGCATCACAGGGAGAGCGCACTCCTGGTTTGAATTATATCTCGCTGGTTGATCATTTAAAGTATCCTGGCTTGGTCACACTTCTACAACACAACACCTCACCAAAGGGCTTCCTCAAGGTTCACTACTGTGACCTCTTCTCTTTGCCATATACACCATAACTCTGGGCTAGATCATTCAATCGCATGGCTTTACCACTATTATGTGGACAACACCCAGCTCTATCTGTCATTTCCACCTGACAACCACACGGTCTCAGCATCCATCTCAGACTCTCTGTCTGACATGTCAAAATGGATGAAAGCCCATCACCTCCAACTGAATCTCTCGAAAACTGAGATTCTTGCTTTTCCAGCCAAACCAACCATGTACCACAGTATTTACATCTAGACTTGATCCCTGTCTTTGACTTCATCAAAAGGAGCAAGAAACTTGGGTGTCATGCTTGATGACCAGCTGACCATTAATCATGCTGCCTCAGTTTCTCAATCTTTTCACTTTGCATTACTAAACATAAGAAAGATATGGTCATACTTTACCAAACATGCTACCCAGCCCCTGGTTTAGCCTATTGTTATCTCCTGCCTTGACTATTGCAATGAACTCTTGACTGGTCTCCCAGCTTCTACGGTAAAACCCTTACAAACTATCCAGAACGTGGTGGCACGTCTGGTCTTCAATCAGCCCAAAAAGTATAATGTCACCCTTCTGTTCATTGAGCTTCACTGGTTACCACAGGCTGCCCGCATGAAATTCAAGTTCTTGATGCTAGCCTACAAAGTTTTGAAGGGTACGGCTTCAATCTACTTGAATACTCCTGCAAAGGTTTATGTCACAGCTCAGTCGCTTTAGTCATCAATGGAATGTCATCTAGCAGTGCCTACACCACTCTTATGAAAATCCAGACTTTTCTTGCGTGGTTTTCCAAGATGGTGGAATTACCTACCAACCACTGCAAGAACAGCAGTGTCCCCGTCTGTCTATCTTCAAGAAACTCTTGAAGACCCACCTCTTCAATGAGCATCTCCTATCTTAACTCTTACTCAAACGTCTATACCCCCTCTACTACTCTCTCTGTACTTCCCTCTATCTATTAACTGTCACCACTGACTCTGATTTAGGATTATTCTCTAGATAGTTTATGGTCAGATTGATAATAAATGTCTTCTTTGTAAGTCGCTTCAAACATAAATTTAACTGGAGTTGCAACACAAAATGCAGTTAAAGACATTAGCAGATCCAAAATGCTGCAGAGTCCTTAAAATAAAAAAGGATATGTCTCTAGTTTAACTCCCTTTCGTTGGCTCAGTGTCAAATCCAGAGTAATCTAAGAATCAAAGATTCACTTCACTGCATTTAAAGCCAATAATAATGAAGCTTAATGATACATCAGTGATCAAATGTTTCCATTTGTTTGAAACTGAGCACTTTGCTCTCAGACTACAGATATACTGTTGGTTTCTAGAATTTCTAACAGAAGAATGGATGGCAGATCTATTAGTTCTCAGGGTCCTCTCCTGTGGAAGTATCATCCAGGTTTATTTGTGAGGCAGACACCCTGTCCAGTGTTTAACCAAGGGTTAAAGTGTTTCCTTTTAATAAAGATTAGTTAAAAACAGTGATGTTTGCCCTGTTGGTGGGTAGATAATGTGTATGTGAGTATATCTGACAACTGCTGCTACTTCCTTCTTATTTCATCCAATATGCATTTGTTGCTGCTATTTCAACCGTTAACTTTTATTTTAGTGCTTTTCTCCCCATAAAAGGTACTCCTGGTCTGAAGTTATGATAGCTGTGACTCCTTCCTTGTGAGGTAAGCAAGTGAGATTGTGCCGCCAGAAACATTTTCTTTTTCTACAATTGACTCTTTATTCCGTTTGCCATAGAAAGTACGTGCACATCATCAGCTTCCATTTTGTGTTTTCTGACTTCTAAAACCCCCAGTCAGTCAAGAATCAAGAATCAAGAATCAGTTTATTTATAAAGCGCCAATTTACAACAGGTGTCGTCTCAAGGCACTTCACAGAAAATCAATTAAAATCAAAGATACATCATAACAAATCAATTTGAAAAAGTTTCCAATCTAAGGAACCCCAGTAGATTGCATCGAGTTATTGACTTGCAGCATTCACTCCTCTGGAATCAGCATACCAAAACAATTGCTTGTGTTGTCGTTGGCTTTACAGCAATCCCTCATACTGAGCATGCATGTAGCGACAGTGGAGAGGAAAAACTCCCCTTTAACAGGAAGAAACCTCCATCAGAACCAGGCTCTGTACAAGCAGCCATCTGCCACGACCGACTGGGGGTTTGAAAAGAAAGAAAGCTACATTAGAAGCACAGGATACTAAAATAATAGAGTTTATAGCAGCAGTTGTAGAGTGTCACTGGAAGCATCTCAGCCCATGTTCTCATCCATGAAGCTGTCTCAGCTAACAGAACGCCAGGCCAGGTGTGGTTACTATGGAGAGAAGAACACTAAGAGAAAACAAAAGGTTAACAAGGTTGAAATAACAGTAACTAAGTAGATTGGACAAAGGAAGAAAGTAGCAGAGAGAGAAGTGGTCAGATTGTCCTCCAGCAGTCTAAGCCTATAGCAGCATAACTATAGAAAAACTTAAATAACTTAACCCTGTAGAGTGAGACATGAAGAAGGTACAGCAAAGGAGAACCGTCTGTCAAGACTGAGTTCCTCCCCAACCGGATTAGGCTGTCTTCTCTACCTCTTCCTAACTATAATCTTTACCAAACAGGATAGTTTTAAGCCTACATTTGTAACTACACAGGGTGTCTGCCTCACGGACTAAAGCTGGAAGCTGCTTACACAGGTGAGGAGTCTGATAACTAAAAGATCTGCCTCCCATTGTGCTTTAAGAGATTCTAGGAACCACCAGTAAACCTGCAGTCTGAGAGCAAAGTGCTCTGTTAGGGACATAAGGAGTAATCAAATCTCTGATATACAATGGAGCATTATTAGTGAGGGCTTTACATGTCAAAAGAAGAATCTTAAAATCTATTCTAAGTTTGACAGGGAGCCAATGAAGGGAAGCTAAAATTGGGGAGATATGATCTCTCTTTTCAATTTTAATCAGAAGTCTTGCTGCAGCATTTTGGAACAACTGTAGACTTTTAATTGCATTTTGTGAAGTTCCTGCTAATAAAGAGTTACAATAGTCCAGCCTTGAAGTAACAAATGCATGGACTAGCTTTTCAGCATCTGTCCTAGAGAGAATATTTCAAAATTTTGCTATATTCCTAAGGTGAAAGAAGGAAATCTTACAGACCTGTTTTATATGGGACTTGAAAGACATTTCCTGATCAAAAATAACACCAAGGTTCTTTACATTGTCACCAGATGCCAACCTGATTCTATCCAGGTCAAGTGGCTGACTAAGCAATTTCTTTTTGAGAGGTTCTGGTCCAAAGATAACAACTTCTGTCTTTTCAGAGTTCAAGAGCAGAAAGTTTAAAGTCATCCACATTTTTATGTTGCCAATAGAGAAAGTTTTTCTATCTAACGAAACCCAGTCAATTGCATCCTATTAAATTCTCTACTGACTGCTTTGGCAACAGTGGATAGATGATTACACTGATTTGATAAGTTTGAAACAATTTTCCTACTCCACAAGCTTTTAGCAAGAGACAAAAAGAGCAACACCAGCAGAAACTCCAAATCAGTCAATAAAAGCTTCAATCGGTCACAATCAGGGGGGGCTGAGAAAACCAGACATGCACACACAAATCACAGCAGTACGGATTTCGCAGTAAAATAAAAGTTCTAGGTATCTGTGATGATTTTAGTAATTTCAACTTAACAATCATTCAGATAGCCACCTCAGGGGAATGTAGCATCAATGGAGACCAACATAATGACACAGAATATAAGGTAAATGGAATAACTGCAAATTAATGAAGACTATGAAATAGTAGCAGATTCAGGAACTGAGTCTGCTACTGAGTCAGGAGGATTCAGTGCTAAGTATTTCCCCCAACAGCCTAAGCCTAGAGCAGCATGACTTGAGGTCAGTGTTCATTCCTAGACTTTTGTTTAACTTTTTTAATTTTTTAATGAGTACTTATATAGTTAATTTATCATAAATGTGTCTTTTCACCAAATCCATTCACATCTTTAGATCTTTCTGTTCCACATTGGAAACCCGGAACTCCCATGTTTACTAAATCTGAAAACTACCAGTGAACTGGCAGTCTGGGAGTGAATTGGTTTGCTAGAAACATGAAAAAATCAAAACAAGATACCTTATCTTGATTAAAGTGGTGCTCCTTCTTCTTCTCTATATTCACCTACGATGTTGTTCCAACCAGGAGAAATTCAAGTGTGTGTAGTAATGCAATCATGAAAAAATGGTATGTTGGCGAAATTATGTTTAACAACTCCTCATCTATATGGAAATGAAATGAACAAAGTTTCAAAATTGCCCTTAATCTATCATTGTAAAAATCTAACCTCTTAGAAAGGAACACATGGTGTGTCAATTATATTTAATCAGGGATTTTGGAGTGTTCTTGTGAAATTATCTTATGTTGTGGATTAAAAGTCTTTGTTCTTTTAAAGGTTTTGCATCCAGTCAAGGCTGTGCAATGGCTGTCCAGGCAAGCTGCCTGAATCATTACAGCTCCATATATGACTCCAAACATATTGGAGCAGAGTAAATTGGATGTTCCGGGTCTAACCTCTGCTGCTTTGACCTTTACTTGGCCCTCTGACCACAAGCTTTAAATCACTCATCATCTCCCATTCAAAGCACTGGCTAAAAGTCCTGAAGAAAGGCCAGCAGGGCCATTCACCAGCTAGGACCACGGGCCATGAGAAAGGACAGCACTAGCCAGGTCAGGCAGGCCAGAGCAAGTGCTAAAAGCACAAATACTGCCATTCACTCTACGATGCTTGAGAATGGCATAAAATACACAATAGATTTAAAAAAGAGCAAACGCAACGCCTCTTTAATCAGAGTGTGGACTAAACATGATGTGCATAATGTCCCCCTTCCTTTACGTGTGATCTTTTGATGAGCGAGCAAACATTCAGGGCTCATTAGTCTTTCTTTAAGACATGTTTGCACTGTTTGTTTGCTTTCTAAGTTTTGATACACTGTAAAAACACTTGAATCAACTAACTTTATTTCAAATGGTTCTTCAAGTTTATCAAAGGTAATATTTTAATTAATGCCAAAATCAAATTCAAAACTCAATTTAACAGTTTGTTAAAATGTCAAAGTATGAATGTAGGTTATAAAATCTAGGCCTTTTCTCAAATTATTCCCAGTTCAAAAATTAAGCTTTTTAATTATAGATTTGGGTAATGGGACTTACTACCTGTACATAGACAGCAGAGCTTAGTGTGAACATTACAAATTATAAACTGAGAAACAAGTTCAAATGGCAAATAGGTTAAAGAGGTTTGTTTGCGGTGCATTAATTCTTGTTAGTGTTTTCATTGGGGATGTGATTAGGAAGGGAAGCAAATATCACAAAGTAAACTCTTGGAGGGATCCCCAGAAGCTCCCGAGGAAGCTGAGACTTCCACTGACCTACACAGCTGAGTTGACCGCAATAATCCTCAGGCTTGATATTGACTTGCCAGGGATTGGTCTACTTGCCTAATTAAGCCAAGTTCACACACAAATCTGCCTCCCCCTACAGCCCCATGGTTCAATACAGAAGCTCAAACAGACTTAGTTCTCGGATACCTAGATCCAGCATGCTAATCTAGAGAGATTACAAATGCCATCATTGTTACAAATGTGTCAACAGTAAAACCCTAAGTGATAGTTAGAGCTCTGGCCCCTTTACACACGTAGTGATAGTTTAGTAACTGATCGTGTTTACAAAGCTGCAACAATCTGCGCAAAAAAAGTGTCTTAGCATGTATGAACACTTAGCAGTTTACTCTAGCTGCTGAATTAAACCAAACATCAGGTCAGCAACATGTTTGACAGTAATCAAAAAAAGAAACAATGGATGTGAAAGAATGCCTTAATTAAAGCGTAATTTAACATTTTCAATTTTAATTCCTTAAAATCCGTTTAAAAGGTTTTTTAGACCAAAACTTTAGGGCAATAATGAGCATATGTATGTTAGTTTAATTGAATAAAAGTTTTCTCTAAGGAACAGGTGTACCCTACTTAGACTAACTGCTTAATCCTACGCCAAATAATGATTGAATAACACAATGTTATACAATATATTGGATTGTTGATCATTTATTTAAGTAACTACATCATTAACATTCAAAATTAAATAGATTTATTTCAAAATGTTCCAAAGTTCTGATTGTTAACAAATGATTGTTAAACTTTACTTTTATGGCTCACAGCTAATATTTAAGTTCAGAATGTTTCATCAGATGAATAAATAAACGTTTTTAATACACAGATGTAGGCAAAGTGAAAAGTATGTTTACAGCAACACTAAAGAACTTCCGTTTTGGTTGAGTTTGGCGCCCAGTGGACAAAAGTGGCCTGAAAGAAGACTGCATTCTCATGAGCACCAGCGCATAGCGTGGTAAACCCCTGATCTGTTGGATTGAAGTTCATTTCTGTTTCCAGTGTCTGTGTAAAGGATTAATAGTGATGGGGTGATTATTCTAATTGTGGTGAAACAATGTCAGATTATGATGTTGGAGATAAGAAACGGGGGATGTGACGTATGCAGTGAATGATTAAATGATTAAAATTTAGAAATTATTATAAACTGGTCTGAAATTGATTAAATGAAATTAAAGTTAATATTAATCATCTTTGACTTCCGAGATAATGCAAAGTCTAATCAACAAACATCCGATGATTTTTGAAATGTGTTCTTGTGTGAAAGTTTTTAAGTTCTAGGATTCCTTCAATGTCCTGATGTCAGTCTTATGGACTGAGGGAAGTCTATAAGTCTTTCAAAGTATTGATCAGTGTGGAAAGCATTAGCCGCAACTGTAGTTGTTAAAAATATTTTGTTTAGTTTTTGATAAAATAGTTTTTCATCTGAGATTTTTTTTCAAATGCATTAAACCAAAAGGATGTCTTGGTTCGAATAAAAAGAAAGTGAACATGTTGTTAGCGGGATGTACAAGCGTGATAAATTTCCATTTGCCTTTTGTCAGTGAATACGTCTGGGCCCATATGCTGGATTACAAAGTACATGAAAGCAGCGTTTAAAAAGCCAGGCCTACCACATTAAAGCCTATAACAATCTATGTTCATGGTAAGTTATCACTCTCAATTAATCACCTCCCACAATAGAATTTCTGATGTGTTCAAGCTGCATGAAAGCTGCAGGTCAGGCTGAGGGCAGACTGACTCCAAAGTCCCCATTCTCCGTCCCCTTTCACTTTATCGCATCTCTTTGTTGCTGCCAACTGAAACGCCTTTACATTTTTCTTTTACCAAAAAGTCTCCAAGAACAAAAATCATGGTCCAGCCCAGCTCTATCTTAAGTTACTACAGAGAATGAAATGCATGTTAGAATATTGAGGGTTCTGAAATTAAAGAATTGAATTCTATAGTCTGACTGACTGACTGACTGACTGACTGACTGGCTGGCCTGTCAGGCCAGTCAGGCTGAGTCTTTCTGCCTGATTAAAGCCCCCCCTCGCTCATTCTACGGGGACTGTGTTAGCCTATGAATTGCATTGTTTTGTTAGGGCTCTCACCATTCCTGCACTGCTGAATGGGTTTAACCACTGGTTTAGATTCAGTTACACGGTTTTGGTTCAAAGTGTCTCCCTCCCACTGCTTTAGACTCCATGGTTCCCTTGGCTGACCTGTTTAGTAGCCGCAGTGGAAATGTCATGTTGCCCCTCCCATGGGCTGGACCCAACATTTACTTTGATAGAAAACAAAAAAAAATCACTTTGTGTTGGATTGAACCACTGACTCTTTTTCAGCCATAGTGAAATATAAAGTTAAATGTTTTGCGTCTTAGTTAAAGTCACACAAGTAATGTAATGAAAGTGTTTGAAATGTTGTGGCATAAAGAGAAGAATCAATTATCTGTTTATTTATATAAAGCCAGTTTACAACAGACGTCGTCTCAGGGCACTTTACAAGAAAATCAGTTCATTCAAATAATCCATCAAAAACAAACCACTTTAAAAAGTTTCCATGTAATACTTAGTAATATTTTGTAACTGATTAAACGTTTGTCCCCAGTTAACATAAAGCCACTTCTTCATCACAGCTGATGGTCATGATGTTGTTTTGACATTAGCTTTTACACTTAAAATAGACTTTTTAGTCATTCACCGGCCCAGTCACACAACTTTAACAAATTCTCTAAAACACTTTTCTATAGATGATAAACCTGGCTCGGGCTTTCAGTTGCTCACCTAGACAAAGCCCTTGGCTAATCTTTTACTCTTTGTGCTGTCTTTCGTCTCCGTAAGTCTCTGTTTAGCTGTTTTTCTGGAGGTTTCTTCCTGGAGTTTTCCATGTTGGTCCAGGAGGAGAAAATGTTGTAAGTCAATGACTTGATGCAATTTATAAGCAGAACTTGACTGCATACACTAACAAGTATGAAAGATTGATACATATCTGCTTGACTTTGAAACTGTCTTTATATTTGAATTGAGATTGTTGTTGTTGTTTTTTTAAATGCCTTCAGACTAAATGTATTGCATCCATACAAATAAACTGAGTTTAATTTTTTTGGGACAAAATCTCAAACATGTCTAAAGTCCCACATAGATTTTTGTTGTAGGGGCGTCATCCTCTCTTTAAAGTATCATTTCAGATCAAGATCTAAGACCAGTGAACAATGAGTTTTACAAAATTGAGATTCTATTACTTCTATTCAACTGTTTCAAATAGAGGTTTACAAATATTACAGTGCCTTCACAAGCCTGCCTAAAAGTCAATCTGGCAGCTTCAGCTGATCTAGAACGCTGCTTCTCACATTCTCACTAAAACTATGAAAATAGAGCAGATTATCCTGTTCTTAAGTCCCTATACTGGCTCGCTTTAGAGCAAAGAATAGACTTTAAAATACTTAATTAATAATTCACTGAATGAATTGTCCCTAAAAAACATGAAATACTTGCTGTAGTTGAATTAACCTTCCAGACCACTCAGATCTTAAGGATCCAACTTACTCTGACACATCAGAACCAGAGCCAAACATGGAGAAGCAGCGTTCAGTTTTTGTAAATCTTATTTAGAACAAGCTGCCAGAAAACTACAAGTCAGCTGAAACACTGAGATCTTTTTAATCAAAGCACAAAACCTAATTTTTAAGGTTGCCTTTGGTTAATAAGAATCTAGACTGGTGATTAATAATGTGTGCTGATGATAACAAGATGAAACGCTTCTGTAAAATGTTGATTGTTCTTAATGCTATTAATGATTAAATTAATGCTTCTGCATCATGTTTTTATCATTTAAAGCACTTGTTAACTGCTTTGCAGCTGAAATGTACTATATAAATAAACTTGACTTGACCTAAATTACATAAACCAAACTTTTTTGTAACCCCAGCTGTAAAAGATGAGGTGAAATGAGGTGCACACTTAACACAGCAGGTGCAGCTTTTACATGATTTTGTTGCAGAAACCTATTCAAGGGTTTTGAACAGCATAACGAGGCTGCTGCTGAACTTAGAGCCTCTAGAGCCACAACACACAGGCAGACCCGGGAAATGGAGTACAACTGTAGTCGTTACATTACAACTGGAGTCCATTTCAAAGCAGTTGAAGTATTTTCCAAACTAGAGACAATTGAGAGGAGAAGGAACTAAAGTGTTGCTTCATGATCATTAATTCATATTTTTTGAACAAAGTAGAAATGTACTGTCTTCTAACCCATTACTTTAAACACCTGTAACCTGGTGCTGCCTTTTTCTGCTGCTATAGTTCCAGTCCACCGTAGATCCGCAGAATGCTGCTGTAGTTTTTTTTGTTTTTTCCTATTTATATTTTATTTTAATGATGTTCACAGACCGAGACTTAAGAAACTATAAAATAAAGCCGAGTCAAAGTCTGAGTCTGAAATTGTATTTCAAATTAGAGTCACAGAGTCTGGAGTCAGAGTTTGGGTTGGGGTCACACCTGACCTCCATTCATTATTAACTGATGAATTGAGGAGCCATGCTCATGTTAATCCAATGCGTTTCATTACACAGCAAATTTCAGAATACATTCAAGATTTAAAAATTTAGTATATTCATATTAAGCAAGTTTACAGCAGATGTCGTCTCAAGGCACTTTAAAAGGAAAAAACATTTCAAACCAAACATAAATACACTTCATGCTTTCTTTTGTTCAGCTTTATAGAGTTCGTTATATCATTTTTCTGCACTCTGTGCAGCATGTGCAACAGGGTCACTGTGCAGGACTGATCTGGAACCTAATCACCATAGAGAATCTATAGGCAGTTATCAAGATAAAGAAGAGAGACAGCAGAGCAACAAAGCAGATGAGCTGAAGGCTGATAATAAAGCAAACTGGACTTCCTGAAAACCTCAACAGAACCAGCTGGATCACCTCCATGCAGTGCTGCATTGATTACAACAGAAAAGAATAGAATAGAATAAATAGACTGGTTAGAACAGTGTCGTAGAAAATTGACAACTCCATACACTCATCGAAGGACATCCAAGTTCGTTGTGCTAGAACATCCAAATCTGCCCCCTCCTGAGGATGCAGTGTCTCATACAAAGGTGATACTGACAAAGCAGTGAGTGCCGAAACTATACAGCACACTTTTGATAAGCCCCATTTTTCTCAATTAAAAAGAAATATTTGATTGATCCAAATTTTTAGATTTGGATGTGTGTATAACTTTCCAAGGTGATTGTTAAAGGTGTCCTACTTTGATTCCAAACTTTCCAAAATTCCCCTGCCAGTCAGTCCCCTGGTGCTTTGAAACAGGACAGGCCTATAATCAATTAGCTGTTCTCCCCACATGAAACTGTCAATTAGCTGCTCACTGATTAGATATGAGTGCCTTGCTGGCAAGGACAGCTGCCCTCTTCCACAACAGATTACATCAGCTACAACCAGTAACCAAATAAAAACAAGTGTATTTGACATTGAGATGTCAGTGGTTTTGTGTAAAACATGCTTTGGTAAAAATGTAAAAAAAATTAAGAAACAGCAGCTTTCACTTCTGAATATTTATCTCCATATAAACACAAAGCAGTTCTCCTTCATCTTTATTCTTTATTTGCACTTTTATAAGAAAAGTACTACAAAATAAGACAAAACCATCGTCTTTCTATCATACTTCAAAGTATATATATATATATATATATATATATATATATATATATATGCTAGATAAACGGAATAAGTGGAAAACACTGGTTGAAGGTTACTTCAATAAATTCGTCTTTCTTTGCTCGGGTTAAGCTGACTGCAGAGGAATCTCTGTCATCACCCACTTTGAGTGGAGTTATGCTTACATTTTCAACACCAAGTTTAAATCCAGAAGCAGATCTTCTGCATGTGGTCTTTTGTTTTTGATTGATTTGACGCCCACATAATGCTAACTTTCTTCATCCCATCGCCGGACTGGAATGGTCTTTTTGTGCCACTTGACTTTCTCTCTCACACACAGCTGCATTTGTCTTGCAAATCCATCCCCGCTGCGCTGCGTTCAGGCGAAGGAAAAGGGAGCAGTTGGATATCAGTGAAGTTCAAGCCAGGGAACAAGTGGAGAGGCTGCTCCAGAGCGCAGGCCTTTGTCGATATCAGAACGGAGAGCTGGTGAAAAATGATGCATGCTTTTACACCTCTGAATCCTGGCAACTGACAGCGCAGGCGATGGGGGTGGAGGTTGTGGGGTGCGGGCGTTAACAAAAGCCCCCCCGGTCTGAACGGGTTGAGTGTCCGCTTGCGCGCGACGGGAATCAGCAGCGCGGAATGTGGGAGATGGATGGCGAAGCACACGTCCAAACGGCCGTGACTATCATTTGCATAAGAGCTATTTATCACTTTTTTGTTGAGTTATTCAGAGATTTATAGAGCCTGAGACATAAATTCTATCATTTGTCAAAATGTGGGAGATTTTTCTCGGAAAATCTAAAATCCCTACAGACAGAAATCCGTTTCCACCTGCTGCCTCTCTGTGTGTTCGGCTTCCTGAACTCTATCCAGTCTAATTCATTCCGCATCTCAAAAGAGCCTCTTGTGTGAAAGCACTGTAATATTTTAGGATGGGGCGCGCAAAAGCTGTGCACAATGCCCCCCATATCCAGGCATCTTTCAGCCGCAACAAAGATCATAGCAAGACGTCTTTCTGCCTAATTCATTGAAAGGCGCATCCCCGTCCTCCAGCGCAGAGGTCAGCCCGGCGTGTTCAGTCCACCAGGAGGGTTTTCAGAGGCCAGAGGCGGCCAAGCAGCTCCGTCACACACATCCACGCCACACACGGACTTCTGTGGGCTGCAGCTCATGTTTGCGCTGCAGAAAATGAGACGAGAATAGCCTGAAGTTTGTGGAGGGTATGCATTTGTAATATTTTCCCTTTCCCGAAACTATAACAAGAAAAAATGTATGACTAAGAAAAAGGGAAAAAAATAGCAGAATTATTTATGGTAAGCTAATTTTACTCAAAAATGTCTACAATGAGATGCGAGAGAGCGCATCAATCCACAAGCAGCCTAATTTCTGAGACCACACGTGTCCTCCAGACGAGACAATAAAAAAAAAACAATTGATAATAATACTAATAATGAAGCTTTAAGGTTTTACGCATGAACAAACAACAGAAACAACTAAAACGCTGTGAAAATAAACGTCCTGGTAACATCCGAACTGATTTTACTGCGATGTCAAGAGATGAAAGGGACAAAAAAAATCTGAAAGCTTCAGTAACAGTGTGATCATAATTTCTTTAATAGAAAATACTACGGGTTTATAAAATTAAACAATATTTAACAAGACTTGTTTATGTGAGTCGTGACAAATCTGAGTCTGCATCGCTAAAAATATCTTCCCGTGTCAGTGCGTTCGGTGCCACCAGCTATCCAAATTTCTTCTGCCAAATGCATCCTGTTGTACAGACAGGAACGTTTATTTCGTTAGAAATAACACTTAACAGCTAAATAAAACCACCATCTAAACACAAACTACTTAGGCCTTTTATTAACTGCTCGGTGTTCCCCTGCAGGGAGGAGCTGCTTGTGCGCCCCGGTGCCACATGTCGCCTTCGGTGCATTAAGATGGATTATTCAACAAGTTCAATTTCCCATAAAGAAGGAAAGTTAGGATCTTAAGGGCTTTCCGGGGACAAAAGACCAGCGCCTTAGCACCATATGCTTAATGGCTACAGCCGTTCAGTCTTTATTAAAGGCTAAAAGTGGTCCTTTAAAAGTTGGAAAGGCTCCTTTATTTGAGTTAGATGGAGCACTTGCGCACAAAACCAGGAGCGCGCATTGCCAATGACTCGCCCCCTTCCCTTTTCCTTTCAGAGTGTGAAGCGGCCACCGTCACTGGCCGTTTCACTTCAACATAAGCTTTTCATCTCCTCGCTTTGTTCTCTGTGAAAGTAATGCTGCGAATCAAAGAGATGACAATATTTTCTATCAACTTGGAGACCCTGGACAAGAGCCCTCGAGCTTTGGCAAAAATCAGTGCTGGTTATTCATCTTGTCACTCTGCACCTGTGGTCCCGCATTCAAATGATACAAACCTGTCCCTATTAACATTAATTATTCCCAAACAACACAAAGGCTGAAACAGAGCAGGTTGAAGTCTGTTTATGGCTCCTAAATGTTTTATTCCTCTGAAGATGTGCCCGTAGCTTTTCTCTTTTCCTCTCCCATAACCGAGTGCCCGTCTCCTTTTCAGCCTTGAGTAGCCCTACAACTCTGATTGTACAATCGCAGCATCTGCTTAATCTACCGGATGAAAATATGACACAAAACAGAGCCAATAAAGGATTTGTTACATGCTGGTAATGAGTGATCAACCCAGCTCACAATGGCGCACGATGCGGAGAGCCATATGTTTCTGGAGGCACCGAGGATGGTTTACACTCTTGTGAAGAAAGCACCAGGTGATGACAAGAAAATTGCCAAATCCACCTCCTTTCTGTGCTGAAAAAAACAGAAGACATAAATTAAACTGGCTTATCGCGGCGCAGCTCAAAGAACTCGTAGTTAATTGGCTGCGGAGCACAAAGCAAACGCAGGGACACGTTTGGCTTGGCTCGGCCGCGAGAGCGCCGCGCTTTCATTCCACTGTAACACAAACGAAAATGTGTTTTTCTTATTGCAAAACGCCATGCTTTACAGCGGCCATATTGTGTCGTGGACAAAGGCCAGTGGGACGTTAAAGACGCGGAACACGGTGCCAAATCCATCTCGAAGACACTCTTTGCTTGCTTTAAGGCAGCTGCTGTCCAGGGACCCGGACGCAAGGAAATGAAAAGAGACAAAGTTTCAGCTACCAGGTGCTTTCCCAGAGATAAAGCCTGCGGCAGGACGAGGGACGCCCATAAAGTTGGGTTGAAGGCCGGCTGGTGAAGGATGAGCCGCCTAAGCGCAGTGAGGCTAGCGGACTCCTTTGGTCAGGTCGGATTTTGGTCAGCTTTGATGCAGACATCGCATAAAGCGCTTTGAGTTTAAAGTGGTAATAATGACTACAGGGTATAACACCCCCACCCACCCCACCTCCCCTCCCTCGTGAGATAATCTGCAAATCAAGCTGATTTGCAGCTCTTGTTCAGCATCTCCCCCGGTGCGTCAACATGCGGCCGTAAAGCGGATTTAAGAGAATTACAGCTGATGAGAAGTTTAAAAAGCAAAGGGACTTTCTTCACTGAAGTTTTTTCCTCAGCCCAGTCATAGCAATGAAAATGACAAACCATTCTTCTTTTAAAAAGAAGCAGAGTTCACATGTGGTTCTCTGGTGCGTAAACGGCTGATCCCCACAGAGCACTTTCAGGCCAAGTTCACCTGAAGCGCGCAAAACACACTCAAGTCCAAAGTAACCTAAAGAGTAAATACATCCTGGGAAATGTTGTTAAAAAAAGGAAAACAGAAGGCAGAACGGGGAAAAATCAGCATAATAAATTCAGCTGAAAACATATTTATCTGATTTTAGCTTCTTTCTGTTACAAACAAACTCAAAAGAAAAAACAAACATTTATTAACTTGTAAAAACAGAAATAATTGCATGGTTGTTGTTGTTTGTGTTGTCTTGTTTTGCTGCTGAAAGCTGCGCTCTTTGCAGCCTTCTTTGCGGCCTTTCTTTGCACACTTGGCGCGGCGCATTAAGCCTCAGCCAGCGCAGCTCAGAAGGGAATAAAACCTGTCACGCAGTAAAATGCTGCCGGTCTTAGAAGACTTGCCAAGCCCGTAACAGGCGGAGCGACATGATAGCCGGGACCGTTTCAGCCTCTCTCTTCCACTTGACTGCCGCCGGACCAAAGGATGTAGAGGCGCTCTGAAAAGCATGAAACTGTCCAAAAGGAGGAAAGGTGCGAAGAGCAACAATGCGGCCACTGTTTGGATCCTCTCCCACCAACACGGCGTCAAACGGCCTTAAACTGAAGTGACTCGCTTACATTTGACTTTGTAATTGCTCTAATGGGATTACATGCTCCTCCATGGCGCGGCGGGCAAGACAGACACAGAAGATAAAGTCAGCTAAGGAAGCAAAGACAGACGTCAGATAAAGATGTCAGAAATGTGAAAAAGCCAAAGTTACTCCAGGGTGAAATCCAAACGCACCCGGAGCTCTGCGTCCTCGTGCTTGTGCTGGACGCTCAGAGCCGCTTGCCCCATTTATGCTGCAGTGCGTTGATGCGTCGGGGGCGGCCGTGGGCAGGAAGACACGGCTACCACGGGAAAAACCGTCCTGGCAGCACCTGGCAGCACAGAGGCGCTCTCAGCAGATCCCCGCCGCGCGGCTGAGCCCCCTGCGTTTCTAACACCTCCAGCTGTTGGGGGAATATGGGGCTGCTGCTCATTAGGCCTTCATTTGCATATTTCTGTCTCTGACATATTTACCAATTTGTACTTACCGCCTGCCTCATGTGTTTGTGTGTGTTTTTTTTTTTACTTCAATCAGTTTAAATGTATAAATCTCAGAACAAACAAACCGCCAGAAATGTATGTGGTCTGTAGGAAACCACATAATTATGGGTCAGAAGATTAAAACATCTGCTCAGTTATAAAAGAAAATATATTGAACTGCGTTGATTTAATTTTGTTTATTGAAAATCTTTTAAATATTTTACACATCTCTAAAAATAACTCTAAATATTAAAACAATGTTTAATATTTGAGACATTTGTATTGAAAAACTGATTTTTATTTCCAAGTCCAGATATTGCTCTGATGCATATTTTTAAAGCTTTTATTGAAAAAAACAATGGAGAAGATGAACATTTCTGAAGAATCACAAAATGTTTAATAAGTGCTCTAATTTACAGAGATGAATCTGTGTACACCAAAGCAAAATCACGTTTCCTTTCACATCATTTAAATTAAAAATATATATATATTATCATCTATAAGAACAAAATATGTAATACAAATAAATACACGATTGCGAGCAGGGAAATTACAAATAGTACAATTATCAACATGATAAAAGTGTGCAGGACACTGAATCTGTCTGGGACCTGTACAGTGCGCTCAGACTGCGCCGTCAGTGCGTAAGTCCACATTAACATAATGGCTTCATGCTTCCTGAGGAAACATCAGGAGGTTTTAGATGTTCTGTTCAGGCCACCAGGCCAAAAGGAGGCTCGTTTTCAATGTCCGTCAGGGCCGTCTGGTGTTGTTTGCGGGGATCCTCTGGGGTCCACACCTTGGCGGTGCGGATGATGTTCTGCTCCCGCAGCTGCTTCTCATCTGACCAGGATAAGGAGTGACCGGCCAGCGGAGGCAGGCCGTAGTCCGGGTCACTGGGAGATGGAGACCCTGGGGACAGAGGACAAACGTCAAACTTCAACCTAATAAAAGATCAACATCCAAGCAGACGGTGGAGAAAATGCAAGCGGGCTTACTTGTTCCTCTGTGGCAGATGATGACCTTCTTTGGCTGCGCGTGTGTCTCGCCTGTGGAGCTTCTGATTGGCAGGTCGGACTGAACCAGCTCAGCCAGGAAGTTGATGTAGCCGATGGCCAGGCGGAGGGTGTCCACCTTGGACAGGCGTTTTTCGTAGGGCAGGGTGGGGATGTGGGAGCGCAGCCCTTCGAAGGCGTCATTGATGGACAGCATCCTCCTGCGCTCCCTGACGTTCGCCGCCTCCCGCAGCTGCACCATCTCCCTCTCAGAGCGCAGCCGCCTCCGGCGCTTCAGCAGCGGCCCGACGTGGCGCGCAGTCTGCGGGGACAGGTCGGGGGTGCACGAAAACGTGGGGGACGAGGAGGAGAAGGACAGGCTGCCGAGGTCATAGTCGCCATCGCGGGGCGCCGCTCTGCCGCAGCCTTCCTTGCTGTAATAGTCCTGGAGGTGAGAACTGAGGAAGTCCACATCCTCATCCAGGAAGTCGTCTGTGTCCAGGTGGCCGTCCCTGGAAGACTGGTCAGTGAAGAAGTCGTCATCGTCAAAATAAGGAGGGGAGGAGAGAGAGTTGAGCGCAGAGAAGGGGTCCAGAACAGCGTCCATGTTTGTTCGCGCTGCTGCAGAAACAAGGGCGTGTTCTCCTCCTCCACCAACCTGTTGATCTGGGCTGGAGGCTCACTGTTCAAAGTTTAACTTGAAGGTCGGCCACGCGAGGATTCTTTATAGCAACATCCCCAGTCGCGTGCCGCTTGCTGAGATGGCCAGCCAATCACAGCTCGGTCCGTGAGGCGCACCTCGAGCTCCTTCTCCGAAGCCACGCCCCTTGTCTGCTACTTTCAGGACAGAGCGCAGCTCACTGGCAGCGTTCACTCACTCACTGCTCCGACAAATCAGCGGAGAACTGAGCGGCTCCTTCCTGAAGCTCGTTTCTTTTAGGCTTTTATTTGATCATGAAGGATCCCTGACGTGTCTCTTAGTTTATGCAGCTTCAGGATACTTCTGCGGCCTTCAGGCTTCTTAAACAGTTAGTGGATTTTTATAATAATCAGATATTCGTTTTCTTCTTCTATTTAAGCCTATTTAAAACACCAAGGCTAGTTTTAAATAGGCTCCAGGGGTTTGCTGTTCTAAATTAAATCTGGCATAACATATCAAGAACATTTAATAAAAAAGTAAAAAATAATAATCTCATAATTAACTTATAATTATCTTAATTGCGGTTCATAAACATTTTCAGTTTTTTAAAGTTACTCCAAATCTCCTCCGCGAGCTTTGAGCGGCTGAATCCTGGTTTTTGCACCACGAATGAACTAATAACGATTATTTTGTATGAATCTTTATTGTTTGTTCGTTGCTAGTGCTGCAAAAAAACAAAGCAAATAAATAAATAAATTTAAACAAAACAAAAACAAATAAATAAAAAACAAAAACAAAGCAAAAAACACACAAACACATAAACTGTATATATAAATAGGACAGAAAACGTGCCTATATTTTAATTTAATTGTTAATTACTATGCACGTTTATAATGTTGAAAAAAAAGAAACTGATCATTATTTTAATTTACTAATTAACTCGTCAGTGTGTGTCAATTTTGACTGCAGACCACAGATACTAAAATTAGATAGTAAAATCTATCTATCTATCTATCTATCTATCTATCTATCTATCTATCTATCTATCTATCTATCTATCTATCTATCTATCTATCTATCTATCTATCTATCTAAATATACATATATACATATATATATATAT
>JAVLVB010000514.1:450764-469125 GCA_032876305.1 Orestias chungarensis | reverse complement strand
TGAATACTTAAAAGATGATGGTGGATGTTTAAGATGAGCTTTTCTAAGCGGCTGAAAAAGCTACAAGTGGAGTAAATGTTTGAACCCCCCCCCCCCCCCTGTGTTTTAAACCAATATCAACATGGAATGTCTGGTAATCGAAGTTCAGCTCTCTAATGAGAACATTCACAAATGAGTTACATTAAGAAGTCAGAGTGGCTTTAACACAAGCTCAATAGTATCATATTAAGATTTTACTAACCCCTCCAAAATGGATATTCTGAACTCCAACACCATTAATCCCCTAAAATAATGAAGGGATGAGTTAAGAAGATTTTTTTTCCATAAATAAGATCCCACAGATAATAAAAATACATTCATAGAAAAACTGTTTTTTTTCATGGTTACACATAGAATCTCTGTGCATTTCTTAACATTTCAAAATAAGTTACATTTTCTCTTCTATTTTTATTTTTAATTTTTACAAAAGAACCTCAAATAGCAAAAAGAAATCTGACTTAAAAAGATCCAAGCAGATGGAAACGTGTGGTCAAAGCAGGTGATCATTTGGAACAGTAGATTTTTCACTGGTTCTGCTGAAAAAAGTAAAACATGAGAACCTAACGCAGAAATGACCAAACAGCCAGACTGATCTCTACTTTTGTCTCATTGTTACGAAGATACTGATATGTTTACTCTCTCAAGGCTGCAATCAAGGTGCTCTACAGTCCTGAGTTTTACGTGACAGATGTCGGGGGGGGGGGGGGGGGGGGGGGGGGGGGGTTCTATAGCTAACGCCTAGACTTCATTCAGGAGAAATTTTCACCACAGTTTACAGCTCAACTGTTTTCAGGAAATACAAAATTATGTTCTATTGACAAAATCTGAGGCAGGTCTTATTTGTTTAAGACCACTTTTTTAAATTGATAACTTTCTCTCATGTCAATCATCACAAGACTTTTTCTAATTTTGATCCTTCTACAACAAAGACAATATCAAAGCTTAACATTTTAGCAGTTTTCCCTGCTGACACCGTGTTAAACAACAAATGGGCGCCTGTAACACTCGGAGTGATTCAGTACAAATGACTCGGTATGGCACAAGTAAGCAAAACATCAAGTAACAAAAGACACGTGTGAGCTGATGCTGATTTCAGCTTCTATTTGTTCCCCAATTCACTATCAGGATTTTAGTAGCACTTTGTTATTTAGCTGATGGCTTCATGTTTTATACACAGAAGTTAAAAAGGTTTTTTTTTTCAATTTACAACTAAATTGGTTTTTGTAATGTTGGAAATGAAAGTCTTTAAATAAAGATTGGGTTCTGAAGTAGAGTAATGCCCAAGATTAAAAAAAAAAATATATATATATATGACTTTTATATATACATATATATATATATATATATATATATTAGTTTGTAAATTAATAAAAATGAACCTAAAGATTTGTAATAAATTTGTAGTTAGTTGATCCAAGATGTTCTGTAAAACTGTTCAGCTAGACAAGAAGGGAAAAGATAGAAGCCAGAAACCAATAATGTACTTCCTCTAGAATCCATCTTTAGATATCAAAATCTCAGTACACAAAACAGTTAACCTGGGACTTTTTAGATTCATTGAGTTTGCGTAGTCCACTTTGTAAATTCGGATACAAATATATTACTTTGTATTTATTGTATGATGTCTTAAATATGTAAATGAAGACAATTAAATGCTGTACCACTCTTGAGCTGCATATCGAAAACCCATGGCACTGATTCTGCTGTGAATTATAGTTCATCATTGTTTTTTAAATGACCTGTTTATCTTATTAAATGAATAAAAGTCATATTTAAAACAGAGTATCTGCAAATAGAGTGAAGTATTTCACTCTAATTGCAAAGGAGAAATGAATAATACTGATAAAAAGATAATATGTTTTTAACGTTTATAATTCCAAAGTTACTCTATATTTAGGTTATTAAAATTACTTCTAGTCATATTTAAAATATTTTTACCAAGTAAAAGTAATGCAATGCTTAAAACATAGTTTTGTTATTACTACTAAACAGTATACATTGGTGAGTTACAATTAAAGGTTAATTAAACTATAGTTGTTTTTAGAGCAACACACATATTAGTGTGAACACACCATCCCAAAAAAGAAACTATGTGCTAGCATTACTTTTTTGGATTACTTTTCTTCATGCTGCTGATCAGAAAAGATGGGAAGATAGATGAACGTGGCAAAAGATCAGAGACTGGGGCAGAATTTCACCCTAGCAGGACCACAGTCTTAAACATAAAAAGCTTGTTTATGGCTCAAACTCCCGACCTATAAACTCAGCAGAACTTTAAAAAACTTGATCAAGGGGAAGGAATAGTTATGTAATGTATCATCTTAACAGTTCAATGCTTAAGTTACTAAGTACTAATAAAAGCTTAGGTACTAATAAAAGTCTAAAAAAAAAAGGTTTCCCTTCGCAACACAAGGGGGCAGAGCTGAGCTTTTTTTGGGATATTTTTAGGATAGAATCAGTTTGATGCAGAGAAACACTCAAGACTAAGAATGGTAGGTGGTTAAAATTTGACGTAGTCAGAGGATGTAACTGCTTAGGGGAAAGGAGTGGTCTTACTGAGACTAACAACAAATCAAAATGCATCCACTAGTCTTACATCATGACTGATGTAGTTTATGAGGTTTGCCTTGCTGTACATCGCTATGATCACAATGCTATAGAGAGTTTAATCAAGTTTTCTATTTTTTCAAACCCTACTTACAAATATTGTCCTTAAATATCACCTAGTGCCATTAGTTACGAAAAGTGTTATTTATTGTGATGTTATGGCTGCAGTGATAATGTGACAGAGAAAGTAAAACATTTTTTATTGAGATGATAAGGTAGTTTGAAGATGGTTCCGTGTTTAAAACTAACGCGCTTATTAAAAGTGTTGGTTGAGAAAACAAAAAAAAACATTTCAAATGTCTGTGTGCTACCTAGCGAGCAAGCGACATCCTCAGGCTCTTTATGAGAGGAAAGGTATCATTCAAAGATTCAGGTAGCTTAAAACTGTCTTGGATCGGATTGTACTAAAAAGAGGAAAAAACGTATTTGCAGCTGTAAGTATGAGTTATTGTGAGTTCCTAGTCACTAGTAACATTCACTTAAAACACAAACTTTTCTAATGCTCAAAAAAGGTTGAGAGGCTGAACTAGAGGCCAAAAGCAATTTTTTTGCTATATGCATATTACAGCGGAGCCCCAGTATTAAAGCTGAGTTCCAGTAATATTTGGAAAATCCTCTATAACTTCCTATTGTAATATTTCAAACACTAAATATGGCTTAGCGTGACAATATGCCCAGTGGTACCATCTTGGCACTAGAGTGAAACCTAACATCAATGGTCTTTCTTATCATTGTCCTTGGGTGTGAGGCCAATCCGAGCCTAGCTAAATGAATTGTGCTCATGGATTAGATGCTTTAAAAATGACATACAAAAGCGTGTCAGTGCTCACTTCATCTAGGTATGTCAGAAAGAAGGTGCTTAGTAAGACTTTTTATGGGTCAGCTTGCCACAGATAAATGCTTGTTAGCTAGGAAGAATTATTGCTCAAACACCCTAGATTAGTATGCTATTATTACGCTACCCTGCAAGTGGACAAACTGAGCAAATGAAGTAGAAGACATTCGATCCATTTGGTTAGATTTTGGGTGATTCTTGTGCCATCATCCACAGAGCACATTCCACAGGAAGTTGTTTCATTACTTATTTGAGACTTAACTCTAATTTTTCTGGAGGACTTCTGAAGGTTTTTAAAAAGGAGGGCTTTTTACTGCTTTAAGAAATTAGCACCAATTGTCTATTAGATAACTAATAAAATTAGTCCTTGTGAATTATTTTAGACTTTGGGGAACGTAGACAGCTGACAGCTCAACTAGGTTAGTTGCTTGAACATTTTAATGTGAAAGTACAGTTCCCTAATTTAAACAATCCTGCTGCCATTCTCCAGACGCCAGTGTCCAATCCACAGTAATTATTCTAACAAAATTTATAATCATAATCTGGAATAAGGGTATTACAAGCAAGGTGCAAACACAACCTCCTATTGGATAATCACTACATGGCTGACTGCATGCTGTCCAATTCATTCCAAAGTTGTTTTGAACCATTTTTCTAATGCTAATATCTGCATCAGGCTTTTCTGATCAGCTTAATATTGATCTAATCAGCTATCATTGGCTCCATTCTCCCTGCATCAAGAACCTCATGTTGCTACTGCTCATCTTAGCCTTAACATCTCTCTGACTCACTATGAGTGTGACTACCTACCAAGTTGGATTATAGGTCTTATATTCTCAACCCCAATCCCCCATGTGGCGTTCTCTTGCAGCTGACCGTGAGGCATAACGGAAACAGACACTAAAGATTGAAAGGATAATCTGAAAAGGGCTAAATGCTTCCAGTTGTTTAATGTTCCAATGCTCAGTAAAGGCAAGACATCATAAACTCATCCTGCTTCGTACGTTTAAACTGTTTAATTAGGTGTTTCACAGCATGAAGCTGGTAATTCATTTTAAATGGGATAATGCACTTACTGCCTTCTTATTAACAGCAGAGTACAGCCAGTCAAGTCAGCAGTTTATAATGGCTTGATGCAATCTGCTGATTTATTCAGAACGAAAACCTTTAAACTGATTTGAATAATAAACCAAACATAAAGCAGTCTGACAACTAGGATCAATTGGAATATATGTATGTTGGTATATAAATTCTTGCCTTGAGATGACATGCGTTCTGAATTAATGTTGAGTTGTATCTCATACAATTCAAAATTATTTAATTTAAAATTGAATTGTATTTTTAAATTTTGTGTAATTCAAAAATTATTTCATTTTCCTTTAGGATTAATGATGTACTGTTGATTGATTGGTACAACAACTCACACAAAAAAGAAATTGCTTTTTAAAAACTGGATCTGTTGTATTTGTTGCTACTTCATCACAAAACTGAAGAGATCAAAACTGATGGATGGAAAAATTACAGAAAAAAACGTTTTTCTCAACTATAACTTGGTATGGACAATCTTACATGTTTTGTAGGGAATATGTAACTGGGTACTTTTTGCCAACCATATATGTCCATGTTAGTGTCTTCATAACCTCGTCTGAGCTTCAGGGATGTAAATCTCAATGCTGTCAGCACTCTCTGTGGCAGAGTTCTGGCGAACGGATGCGGCTCTCTTGGCAGCCATCAGGCGCTTTCTCGCCTCCTGCCGCTGCTTCTCTGAGCTCTCCAGTGAACGGTCTCTGGCAAGTGGTGGGTGGTGGTGGGGGACTACCTTGTGTGGTTTTTTTGGCACAGGAGGTGGAAGTCGTCTCTCCTAGTAAAGGAAAATAGAAGTGGATAAGAAATCTGGATTTTTTAAAATAAGCATCTAAAAGCAGTTTAAATGATTTCTTTTTTTAAATCATATTTTTGCTTTGTAGCTAGAACATCGATTAATTCTAAAATTCAAAATCTTTTCTTTTTTTCCTCTCCTGGCAGAATTACTAAAAGATAGCGTTGCTTAAGAAATACAAAGATTGACATACACACCGCTACTAAAGACGTAAATTCAGACAATGCTGCCTTTAGTGGGAAGTATTCAACTGTAAAATTCAACTGAGAAACAAAAAAAATCATTAGGGATGCACCCTTTTGCCTAATGGTGCCGTATTAGGGGGCAGAAACAGAGCCAGTTTTGGCTACGTCTTCGTTGTACCAGGCAACATCAATCCTGAAGTCGGTTAATGATCTGGATAATGATAACCGGTCACAAATAACTAGGAGGCCAGAGAAAGAAAACTGATCATTGGCATTAGCAATGAAGATGCTAAAGAGTAGCATGACTAGGCTAGTCAACCATTGAATGACTATTTTCTTTCTTTTTTTAAATGAGGGCTATTGGTACTGGTTGCAAATGTTGTGACATTTGCTTTAGTAAGCCAGCTCTTTCCTGTCTAGTATTATACACGGACGGTGTGATAGGTAGCACTAAGTTAGCCAGGCCTAGCCAAGTTACTGCCCAGACGTATTTCCAACATAAGCAGAAAAGACAGAGAAAGCTACAGGTTGTTTTTGGGGTGGGATTTGAGCAGTATCAGCAAAATGAGTTGCAGCGTTAAAAAGAACATGACTAGAATGTCTACACATGAGAACCCAGGAAATATTAGACAAAAAGAATTACTCACTCATAAACCAGAACATTCATAAACACTAAAAATATCAAAGCAGAAGAAAGTACAGTATATGGAAAAATGAAAATGACAAATAACACTAAATCCTATAGTTGATGACAAATTGGTTTTATTTCCAGTTGAACTGTACAGCGTATGCTTCACATTAAAGGTGAAGAAGAACCTGCATATTGACGGGTTTTCTAGACATTTAAGAGCTAAAGATGTAACATAGAAAGCGTTTGCATTAAAGAACGGATGTGGTATGGAAAAGGTTTTAAAGCTGGTTGTAGGATATTTATACCATTCATTCCAAGATTTGTCATTAAAAAAGCAAATAATTATTCATTTAGACTTACTGTGAGTCCAGCTACTTTAAGATAAACTAGTTCTAAACACTTATTGGTTTAGTATCAGCCTTTTTCAACACAAGCGGCAAATAAAAAATGCACCGCGTCTGCAGGAAACACAACATATCAGCAAACAAGAAGAATGCTGATCATTTTTTGAACATCATTGAGATGTCCCAAAAAATTTGTTGTCCCAACTTAATGATGTGACAGTCTGATAACCTTTTCTAACAGTGATTCTTTAAAAGCTTATTGTCCTGTCCTGTAATGTCTGACAACGACCTGACCTGACTATGATTCTTAAACATATTTTGTTTTATTTTATATGAACATTGGCTCATTGGAGGTTGTTCAAAAACTCAGAGTGCCTGCTGTCTTTTATTAAACTACCCAGTATTTTCTATCAGTTTAGATCCCACATAATTTTTTTGCAAACATTACTCCAAGAGACAGACTGAAAGCAACACTAAGCAACTTGTTAACCTTCATAAAATATTTTCATAACTTTTGTGATCATACGCCAACTTACAGCTCATTGAATGACATCTGTGTCATGGAAACTTCTTTAGTGTTGCTTTAAAAGAATCACTGTCAAACTGGCCAAAAGAATATGAATTTACATATGAACTTTTGTCTTTGGCAAGGTATTGTTTTCTTTTCTTTAAGCTGTAATATGCATTAAAAAGCTTTATGTTCTACTATGACTTGTAATGCTGCAGATACTTTTAACAGGGTTAAGTATTTTTTCTTCTTTTCCCTTCTGTGTGTTTTTAAAATAATAGAGTACTTACAACTAAATATATCTACGGTGTATAACACTATCAGTGACATACTCATCTGTTCGTATATCTTGCCATTTGCAGAAGCAAGACACAAAACAATAAAGCCACACAAGTGAGATGGCAGCAGGCAGCAGAAGGAAGAATTAACAGGTGGATGAAAAGACAGACATGATGGATCCATGGAGGCCCAGATTGGTCAAGGCCCTGTAGTTTAGTTGGTAATGCTGATTGATTTGTGGCTGTTTGCAAGCGCCTTCACTGTTAACATACAAAAGAAGGAAAACAGAAAGAAGCACACAACAATGAGAGCAAATGATACAATGTCAGAAAACACAGTACTTAGAAAAAACTAAGAGACACTTTTAAAGCAGATATACTGAGAGTAAAGAATGTCTACATGCATGGACACAAAATCATGCATCTCTACATGTATCTGATACTCCTGTAATACAATATTAAACCGCTGGTCATGTTGTCAGTTTGACAAGATGATGGGAAGAGATGAATATGTTTGATTATTCAAAGGTTTATATCAAGGAACAAGGTAAATGAGTGCATTAATTTGTTCATTTTTAGCAATCTAAAAAATGTTACAAAACAATTTACATCTTCTGAAAACAGAAGTTACATTAATGAGGATGGAAGAAAAACAAACAAGTGGCAACCCTCAATGAAGGCTGGCAGACAGACTGAGACACGCAATAGTGAATAGTGCAGAGCCTGAGTAGTTGTGCACGCACACGCTCTTCTGCTAAGGCGGATTAACTAGACGAAGCAAAAGTACCTGGAGAGAGCCCACATATACATGGTGAGAACATGTTAGCTCCACTTCAACAGACCCCAGAACAGGATTTGAACCCAGGGTTCTCTGACTGTAAGACCACAGCACTAAAGGCGACACCCAGCAGAGCAGCTGAGAGAAAAGTGTGTTCAAGAGGACATAAAGGTAACATTGCAGCATTTGAATTCCAAACTCAAACAGAAGGCTTCCTCGATTGTTGTCAAACACGTCTCTAATAAAAGACCAACTTAAGGATTTTAGCTTCTTACAGGAATAACAGCCATAAGATCCTCAGAACAGGTACAGTAAGTTCTTGGTTTCAATTAATTAAGTGTAAAATATTATCCCAGATGTTGACTTTCATTTACTACAGCATTTTCTATAAATAGAACCCAATAATACACTGAGATGGGGTTTTAATACACATTTAGGTAAATACGACAGCAATGTAGGTGAATGGCTTCTTTTTTACAAGTTGAGACACATAAGCTGATGTCACCAAACAAACAGGGAAAAATTAAAAAGAGGTTCATAATGCAGCTTGAAAAAAATCGATGAATGAAAACTAGTTCATGTTAGGACTTAGTTTTTAGTTTAGAAACCTTAGGTGTTGAATTATGAACAAGGATTAGACTTTGTAAGATGAATATAACAGTGAACTTGCACAACATTTTTATTAATTTTCAAGCACCCCTGTGACATTTTAGAGCTTGAGTGGTTTTAAATCCTCTATTGGGGTCCCTGTCAAACCATCAATTGCAATCTTTGCAGTACATTAATTATTTCTTTTTCTGCAAACACACTTTAATGCAACTTCCCATTGATGATTTAGAAAAAATCTTATTCTCTGAAACAGTTTGACCCTAAAGCCTACAGGAGAACCAATTAAAAGTAAATCAATGCTCCTATTCAACCTTGACTACATAAGTTTCAATTGACTTTAAAGACCTACATGTTGTAAAAAGAAAACATCCACCAGAAGAATCAAATGGGAATTCCAAACAAATTAATGAGAAAAAGCACTAATTTCACAGTACATCCAGTTAGTCTGTCCACACCTGACATTTTAAAATCCAAAACTGAACACTTTAAGTAACTATGTTTGATATGGATTACATTTTTTGTATTGATAGCCAGACAAAGAAATATATGTGAAAACACAGACATGTTTAAATTCGAGGATCTGTTAAAGACTCAATCAGTTGTATTCATTAAAAATATTTAGATTAAAAGGAAATGTGAACTTTTTGTGCAAGTTATATTTGTTTACAGGTTATGCAGTATGTTAGCAGGACCATACCCTTTTGTGATATTACCTGATACAGCAACACAAACAAAAGAAAGCCGATCCCTTATGCACCAGTTAAGATTAATGACGATACCTTTCTATCTGGAGGGTCCAACGGCCTCCAGTTGTTGGCCCTGAGCTGGTGAAGCTCATCAAACTTGAGGCTTATGTTCTCAATAGACAGCTGAAGCATATCCCAAAACCCCGCCAGGTCTGAGGCCACAGTACGAGAATGGGTGCTGAGATTCTATAATGGTGCAAAAAAAAGGGAGAAATAAATATATTAGCCTAAATGGAAAATACTTTTTTATTGTTTAATGGCCCCAAGTACGTTTCACAAAACTGGGATACATAACACATTATCAGCTAATCCAATATTGTGTTATATTTGTATATAATGAACGTCCCCAATGGCACAATATTTGTAAAAGGGTGTATTTAATGCAAAAGGTCCAAATTCTAAGAATAACTTCAACTACAAATAGTTTTTTGGAAGTTAATTTGCTTAAAGCTCGAAAATGTAAGTGAACTGAAGAGAACCCTAATATATACCCAAAACTAATGATAAATATTGTGGTATTTCTAAGTGAAAATTATAATCATTACCTATATTATTTTTAAAGTTCAAGGATTCAAGGAGACTTTATTGTCATTCAACACATGTGGTACATGAGGTGGAACGAAATTATATACTCACGGTACAGTTCCACCCAAGAGCTAATATTAAAATAGATAAAATGAGTTAAGTTAAAAAATTTAAAGAAATAAAATAGAAGTAAAGAAAGTAAAATAAATAAAATAGGAATATACGCTAGTAAAGTGCGGGTATAGTAAATATTTGTAGTCCGTGCAGTGGTTTGTTCAGGATGAGTTCAAGAGTCTCACAGCTTCAGGAATGAAGCTGTTTCTGAGACGGGTTGTTCTACACTTGATGCTCCGCAGCCTCCTGCCTGAGGGGAGCGGAACAAAAAGTGAGTGTGCTGGGTGTGTGGGGTCCTTCATGATGCCGGAGGCCCTCTTTCTGCATCTGGAGGTGTAGATGTCTGTGGTGCTGGGGAGGCTGACTCCAACAGTCCTCTGTGCGATCTTCACCACCCTCTGCAGAGCTTTCCTGTCTGCAGCAGAGCAGCTTCCATGCCACACGTTGATGCTGGAGCACAAGACGCTCTCCACCACACATCTGTAGAAGGAGGTGAGGACTGAGCTCCCGAGTCCAGCTCGACTGACCCTCCTTAGGAAGTAGAGCCTCTGGTGCGCCTTCCTGACCAGAATGGAAGTGTTGTTGCTCCAGGTGAGGTTGTTACTCAGGTGGACACCTAAGTACCTGTAGCTGTTGACCACTTCCACCGCAGATCCTCCAATGTGCAGGGGGAGGTGGGCATGCTTGCCCCTTCTGAAGTCCACAATCATCTTCTTGGTTTTCTTTTCATTAATGCAGAGGTTGTTCTCCCTGCACCAGCCCTCCAGGTGTTCCACCTCCTGCCTGTAGCTGGACTCATCACTGTTTGTGATGCATCCAACCACTGCTGTGTCGTCTGCGAACTTCACAATATGACAGCCTGGATGGATAGGCGAGCAGTCATATGTGAGCAGTGTGAACAGGAGGGGGCTCAGCACACAGCCCTGAGGGGAGCCAGTGCTGAGGGTGAAGGTAGGGGAGGAGATGTTGTGAATCCTCACAGACTGCGGCCTGTTGGTCAGGAAGTCCAGGACCCAGCTGCAGATGGAAGAGCTCAGTCCAAGTGAGGAGAGTTTATTAATCAGAGTCTGAGGAATCATGGTGTTGAAGGCAGAGGTGAAGTCCACAAACAGCATACGGACGTATGAATCCCTCTGCTCCAGGTGGGTGAGGGCAGTGTGGACCACGAAGGAAATGGCGTCCTCTGTGGATCGATTTTTCCTGTATGCATACTGGTGTGGATCAACGGTGAAGCTGATGTTGGCTTTGATGTGAGTCTGAACCAGTCTCTCGAGGCACTTTGTGACTATCGGTGTGAAGGCTACTGGCCGATAGTCATTCAGACCTGTCACTGCAGAGCTCTTGGGGACCGGGATGATGGTGGCGGTCTTCATGCAGGTGGGGACAGCTGCCTGGCTGAGGGAGGCGTTGAATATGTCCGCCAGCACGTCTGAGAGCTGGTCCGCGCACTCTCTCAGCACCCGTCCGGGGATGTTGTCTGGGCCCGCAGCTTTCCGGGGGTTAATCCTCCTCAGCGTCCTCCTTACTTCTGCTGGAGTCACACTGATTGGTTCTTCTCCTGGGGAAGTCGTTATTCTGGTGCTGGGGGGGGTGTCAGGGTTCTCAAACCGGGCGTAGAATTGGTTGAGAGCCTGAGGCAGGGAGGGGTCTTTGAGGCATTGTGCAGCTTTAGATTTAGTCTGTAATGCACTTGATGCCCTTCCACATGCTCTGTGGATCCTGGGAGGAAAAGTGTCCCTGGATTTTCTGAGCATATGCAGCTTTTGCCCTCTTAACTCCTGCAGTCAGCTCTCTTCTTGCAACAAGTTTGTTGTTATTGTGTAATTATATAATACAAATTAAAGATAATAATTACATCAACGCAACTGACATTTTGTAAATAACTCTATAAAAAGCTACAACTAAATATACTTTTAAGGTAATTCAGAATTTGGTCCAAGGATTTAAAAAGACAGGTTGGGAAGTTTAACAGTAAAGTAAAGGGTCGACTGAGGGGCTCAAACATACATGATTTCCAATAAATAATTTCTAAGGTTTTTTGCATATCACAATGATTATCACTTACCAGGTTCTCTTCACACAACTCCCTGAACTGTTGAAACTTCTGCGAAATCAAAAGCTGTGCACTTCCTATGGCGGCTCTCATCTTTTCTAGAACTGAAAACACAATCAAATAGTTCTGTTAAGAATGGCTGTAGAACAAACACAAAGATCCTTAAGAATAGGCATAGGAATTTCTGATCTTTAAAATTACACCAGAAATAAAACTCTACACACAGCCTAAAAATAAAAATAATAATAATAATATTAAAAATAATAATGCGGGAGACATATTTTTAGATATATTTTAACTTCTATATGGAACATGATACAGTATTCAACATCCCCAAACTTAAACTTGTTGTTTTTTTACCACCTTTTAATTTTGTTTCATTTTATTCAGTCTTATAACTTTAGCTACTTACAGAAATTGAGAGGCTTAAGTAAGACTTCATTTTTAAGACTTCCACCCTCCTCATGGGATTTTAACTGACATTGAAAGTATTTGCCTATAATTTCACTTCCAAAAATAAATTTTAAAAGATCTAAATGGTCTCATTGTATAGAGAAATCATTCAGAAGAAAAGTACTAAATATACATATATATGAATGATTAAATATTTAATGGGACCACAAATGTAATAATAAGACTGGATATATAACTTATAAAAGACAAGACTGGTCATGCGTCCAATAATTTGAACATACCTAGTAAGTGGGAAATAGCTAATTAGTGCCGGTTCTGATCTACAGGTAACAACTATCTTCCATATTTTCAATATTTATTTGAAGTAGGCAGCATGGTATACAGACAGATATATTTTCTTCTGAAAAAAAACAAACAAACTGATAGACACCAAAACATGTTTGATTTGCTACTTTAAACTTTGATGTTGAATGTGTAACAGTCTGATGAAACCAAAGCATAAAAAACTTCTGTGTCCAAACATATGTCAAAAGTAACAAAAGAATGACTTTATTAGAAGAGACTTTGTAATGGTTTAACCAAATTCACCAGGAAATCTGTGATGCCACCAATCCAGAAATATCATAATGATCTGACAAAATGTAATTAACTCGCATACTCCTGGGGTTTGGGGTCACACCAAGCGGCAAATAGTTTAAATCCATGTCAACAAGATTGTCATGTTCCATTAAACCCTCTATGTCTAAGAATGAATTTTCTCATACGAGACCATATGTGAGGACATTGTTAACAACAAAGGTGAAATAAAAATTTTAATTTCAGTTGCAATATTTTTTGAATACTGTGTTGACGTATTAGTGCAAATATGTGAACAATCTGCTTGAAGGTTAAATGACTACCAAACACAGTAAAACGTACTGTCTTCAGGCAAGTCATTCTCCCGCTGGTCGAGCTCCATTTGTCGACACCATCCCTCCATGCGGTCAGTCTCAGCTTGCAGAAGTTTCAAGAACCATCGTCCATCTCTCTGACAGACCGATCGTTGCACCACCTTATATCAGAAAATCCACATTTGCACATACTGTCACAAGATTGCACGTGAAATTGTGGAAACAAAACTACAACCAATCATTGAAGGAGGAAACACAACTGAAGGTGTTTCACTGATTGGTTAAGTCAACATTTTAGGCATCTACACAAGGACTACCTGTAGACAGTTGTAAGCGGTCTTTAAGTAGTTGATTAGGGTTGTGCATAATTTTCTTGATTTTATGAAAAATCAATCTCTACATCAATATTTTCCACATTTTAAGTTCCACAACAGACTTACAAAAGATATGCAGGGCCTAGCTGTAAACCCTTAAGTGTCTACACTTCTTCAACAAGAAAAGTCTGGTCTATTGCTTAAAGTAGTATGATTCACTGTTAAGTCTCCAGTCCAGTCTGTTGTCCAGGTGAAGACCGAGGTATTTACACTCCTCCACTAACTCCACTTCCTCAAGCATGATGGAAAAAAGGCTTGACCTGACCCTGTTTCCTTTAAAATTCCTAATCATCTCCATTGTTTTGGTCATATTCAAATGATATGTTCCACACCATGCCCCGAAGCAGTTCAACAGATCTCTATACTCAGCTTCATATTCATCGATGATACTGCCACTGACTGCAGAGTTATCAGAGTATCAGAGTAAAAAGAAATGATAAGGGCATAGACACTTTTGGTTTTCCTTTGTAGTTGAATTACATCACAGCAAACAAATTAGAAAACTCTAATTTTCCTTTACAGAGCAAGTCACTGTCCACCCACTGATCCTTAATATCTGTCATATTCTGGTTGACTGAGTATAAATAGAACTCAGGATGCAGTGTGGCTTTAATTTTCAGTTCCTACCCAGACACTACATTGCATGGAAGTTACAATTTTCCAATTATTTTTGGAGACAGTAAATTTAGCCCTGCCAATAAAAAAACTGTGCCAAAAAAATTAAAAACTGTTTTCAACCTTACAAGAAGAGGTCTGACTTGATTACTTAAAAAATATCTTTGGACAGATCACAGAAGAAACTTACATTAAATACGTAAACATAGAACAATGACAGAAGTGAATAGAGGAAGTCCAAGCATAGTCCAAGTCCAAGCATTGGCCTAAGAACGCCTTTAAACTCCCATGAAAGAGCTGGCCTGATGGAATTAATCAAAAACATATGATGACTAGAAAGACTAGGCCTAGTCTCCTTTGTCTCGTGCCAACATCAAAACAGTCTCTCTAGATGTCTCTTCTAAATAGTGATAGTACAGCTGGTGTATTTTTTCTAACTCCACATTGAGTTTCAGAAAGTATTCATAAAGTTTCAACCTAAAAAAATTAAGTTAGTCAATATTTAAAAGTATTTCTAAAATTCACTTAAAAATATATCAGTTGAAATTATTAAGAGGTCTCATCAGCATATCCCTTAAAACTTAAAAAACAAAACGTCTTTGTGTTGTTTCTTTGAACGGTTCTTGTTGACCTCGAAACAAGACATTGAGCACAGCGTTCTTCTTTACAAAACAAAATAATACAGAGTGGTGTCAGATTTTAACTGTTAAAGATTACTGTTTGTACTTTTTTTACATGTTTCATGGGTCTTTGTCAGCAGAAAAGAAAATAGGGTCATTAACATGATCAGAGAATTGATGTCTGTAGAAATAAAACTAACTTAAAACATATAAAAAAAATTATAAGCAGGTCTCATGGCTCATGTTACTCTGTAGACCTTCACAGTAATACGTACTGACAGTCAATGCTGGGTTTGGGTGATGCGCATAAACACCCTTTGTTGATACCGCCTGTTTGCTGATCTGGTTTAGTGACTGTTCTTCTGAAAAAAGATTTATTTCTCCCAAGACCTGTCTGCAGGGTGCCATCATTCAAATAGCCATTCCTTTCTTACTATTGTATTGATTTCTATGTTTATGACATCAATTGGAAGCTTAGAATTTTGACTTTCAGAATCTGTAAATAACATAACACATCCCATGGGAGACTTGTCGTTTGTAGTCAGTATGATTTTTAATACTATTTATTAAGAAACTAAAATGGAATGACATACCTCCAGAATAGCAGAGCTGCTGAAGTCAGCATCAAGTGGGTCATCAGTAACAGTATCTATCCAGGGGTCAGGTGGGGGAAGGATGGATGGGTCAAAACCAACATCATCATACTCATCGGAGGCGCAGGCATGGTAATGGTTCCCTGAGCCTTGAATGCTGACGGTAGAAGTGGCTGCATCAGGGGAATACTTCCGAGACATGCCACAGAATGACAGGCGTCCTCGGTGGGGATGCGGGGAGTCTAGAGGAGTGTCTAGTAGGTCTGGCAGGTCTAGATCTGCCTGGGTTGTGAAACAAAGAGTAACCAATAACAAACTAAAGATTTAGTTGTGAAAAATGTAAAGGTTTATAAATAGCCAATATCAGTACAGCAACCCATTCCCATAAACATGGTTTACACAGAGACATGATTTGTGATTCTGCTTGTGTCTTCGGTCTGGGACAACTTAATCTTCTTTATTTTAGTTGAGACAGCTTTGTAATACCTTTCTGATTTATTGGACAACTTAGTTCTTCTGTAGGGATCCACTGAGTAAAAAAAAAACATTAATAAAACAGTACACGTGTGAAAGGCTAAAGCTGATTTGGATTCAGCTCAAATGATCACATGTTAAAGAAAGAAGTATTCAGAGCCTGTTTTCAATTGATCTAGACTGAATAAAAGCTTTTCTCAAAAGTACAGACAACCTTAAGGATTCTTAGGCGAATATCTTCTGAATCCACAATTTGAGGTAAGAATATTAAAGAACTTGTTCACTTTTGATTAACAATTTTCCACTGAAGCAATGCGGTGGCAGCCTAATGCTTGCTGTCTCTCCTGTGGGACCTCACAAAAAAGAAGTAATTGGCCCATTAGCTGATGATCAAGAAAGGGGCTCCCTATTTTAAATTCTGACTTCCTAACATAGATGCTGGATGTTTTTAAAAGTGACTGGCTGTGGAATTTTGTAATCTTGGTTTTAGCTTTTATAAGTAGTTTATATTTTAAAAAGCTGCTACTTGTTTTTTTGTTTGGTTTTTTTGGTCAGGTTTTGTCTCTAGAGCTTTGGGTTGCTACATTGCATGTAGAATCAAGAATCAAGAATCAGTTTATTTATATAGCACCAATTTACAACAGATGTCGTCTCAAGGCACTTTACAAGAAACTTAAATGTTAAAACTTAAATTTTCTTTTGTTTCTTAGTTTTATTCACAGGTCCGTAAATCTGAAGGTTTTACTTCTTGAATATTGATTTCCACCTTTGGTTGTAAAAAATGCACAAAGAAAATTACGTACTTGTTAAGCAATGGAAATGCTGTTTTAATGTAACTTTTTTTTCCCCCTGGCTGAGCTGAGATGTAACATTTTGCTTAACTGTTTAATAACTTTCATATAAAGCAGGTGTGTTTTTGCACATGCCCATAAATAACTAAAAGCTGTTTTCTTAATTACTTTACCAATAGATTTTTGGTCATCTTTCTACTAAGCTTTTCCAAATGATCAAAATAACTATATATATTTACATCCTTTTCAGGTTCAGAAATGCATTTGCTTAGTAATCAATGCAATTAAAATAAAATCAACTTTTTTAATAAACAAACAATAAATTAGTTAAAATGTAACTGGCAGTGTAAAGTTCATCTTAGAAGTAGATTCTTCTGATATGGGGGTCGAAGCAGTTGTCTTCCAATTATCTGGCTCTGATAAGAAACTACATCCCTGTGCTTTTTTCTCCCATTGTGTCACTCCACCTGAGGGGATCTATGACAAAGGGTATTGGGAACTCATTGCCATCAAGCTCGCACTGGAGGAGTGGGACCTATGGTTGGAGGGCCCTGAACATGCGGTGCTGGTATGGACTGATCCCAAGAATCTTTCCTAATTACAGTCTGCAAAAAGGCAAAATTCTCTACAGTCTCCCTGGTACCTGTTTTCCAATGACTCACCTACAGCACCACCCAACATCCTCACTGCCAGTTGCATTGTGGGCTCTGTAACCTGGGACATTGAGGGGATCAACAAGCAAGCTCTCAAAGGAAGCCGGCAGACCCCAGCCACAGTCCATCCTTTATGTGCCTCCAGTTGTTTGTTATTATGTCATTCATTGGGCCCACACCTCCAAGTTTTTGTGTCATCCTGACTCTAATCCATTCCACCTCTAATTTCTTCAGTATTTCAGAAAAACGCAGTGGAGGGCAACAAATTAATTTCATGCCCTACACAGATTGATGCTGTTGTTCATAGTATTACGTCCTCATTGCGTACAACATTAGACAATGTAGCCCCCATTAAAAGGAAAGTCATTACTCATAGGAGGTTGGCCCCCTGGTTTAATTCAGAACTTCGTATCTTGAAGGGAAAAACCAGGAAATTGGAGAAAAAATGGCGGTTTTCGCTTTTAGAAGAGTCTTATTTATCCTGGAAAAACGGCGTGCTTCTGTATAAAAGGACACTGCGCCAAGCTAGATCTGCATATTTTACTTTACTAATAGAGGAGAATAAGAACAATCCTAGGTTTCTTTTTAATACAGTTGCTAAACTTATGAGAAATGAAAACTCTGTTATGTCACCCATTCCTCCAACTCTTAGCAGTAATGACTTTATGGAATTCTTTATTGATAAAATTGAATCTATTAAAACTAAAATTGATGGCATCCTACCAAACATAACTACTACCTCAGTAAGCAATGAGGTACTGAATGTGGCGCTGGAGCCTGATCTCTGTTTGAAGTGTTTTGCTCCA
>JAVLVB010000514.1:427849-438223 GCA_032876305.1 Orestias chungarensis | reverse complement strand
TCCAGAGGAGTGAATGCTGCAAGTCAATGACTCGATGCAATCTGCTGGGGTTCCTTAGATTGGAAACTTTTTCAAATTGATTTGTTAGAATGTATCCTTGATTTTAATTGATTTTTTGTAAAGTGCCTTGAGACGACACCTGTTGTAAATTGGCGCTATATAAATAAACTGATTCTTGATTCTTGATTCTTGATTTATACAGATAATGTTTGCTTTTAAGATCAATATTTATTGATCAAAACTTTTTGTAAGAACACCCTTCAAACAACAGGAAACAAAAAACAAATGCAAATGTAATCAATTACTTAAAAGTCCTGACGTATTTCTATTGCATTTTGTGTTACTAGAACTACTTCCACTGCAGTTTCTGTCCGGGAAGGTACAAGAAATACATAAACTCAAAAATAAACCGGGTTGTGCTTTTTCTGTCAGGGCTCTAAGCTGTATTTCATTTGCATATAACATACATAATAATATAATAGTTATATAAATATTTATATAATATTATTGAATATATTATTAATTACACCAGCAGAAGAAGCAACAATCTATGTCTCAATGTGTAATGGTTTTTGGTTTCTTGTTATTACTTCCTGCTTCCTTTTGTTTCCCATGATGCTTAGTGACATTTTTGGTATCTTCTGTGACACCATGAGTGAGATGGAAGTTCGTTATATTTAAATTCCTCTTGCAATTAAAATCTGTTACAGCATGTTTAATTTGATTAATCAATAATAATCACCGACCTATGGCATAGTTTAAATTTATTACTTACATAACAGGGCAAGCTTTGCATTAAACCCTGAGTTTGAGCTTACATTAAGATTCCCTGAAGTGTCGGCAGCGAGCTGGGCCCAAGCGTATGTAAAGTTAAATAGAAGAGGGGGAACGCGAATACACAACGTCACATATGGCTCCTCTGACGGAAAAAAAAACTATACAATTAGAAAACTTTGCTTTTAGTCCAGGGCGGGCACAGCTGACTCAATGTTTGACAGTTTGTATTCGTTGTTAACCCTGCAATTTGATTGGTTGTCAGTTTAAAAACCACGTGGATCTAATCTGATTGAATGTTGTGCTGCCGCCACATAGCAACCACAGATGAGATAGAGAGCGGTCCGTATCAATACAGTTTTTAAATCTATGAGTTTCTGAGAAAAAAAGCAAGTCTTTTCAAGTCACAAGACTCAAGTCCAAGTAAAGTCACGAGTTACTGATGTTAAAGTCTGTGATGGAGACCAGGGCTCCATCCCATTTGATTATTGATATTTATTTAAAGAATAAAGGCTTTTTGGTTTCAGTTCTTTATTTCAGTTGTATTGACATTTATTGAAACATTCTTTCAGGCAGAGGGACTGGCAATCCTTCCTGGACAGGGGGAATGTGGGTTTAATTTGAGGTTAATTGTTTGCCCTACCTTTCAGGTGTGTCTCCTCAGCAGGGTGAAGCAGCAAAGGGAGACAAGTGCTCCAGGTGCTATTAAAAAGCTCTTGGAGCATACCATTCTCAATTAAGGGGGGTAGTGCTCTGAAGAGTTATGTTAATTTAAATGTAGTCATTGATTGACCTAAGATTAGTTTAGTTCTAATAATTTGCATGGATATAAATATTTTTGGTACCATTTATTGTTTTGTTAGGTTTGTGTAAATTATTTCTTGTTTTGTTTTGTCACCCCTTTACTTTGTATGAGTGAAATTGCCCAATGTATTAAAGCCAGCTGGTTTTTCTCACTGGGGGTGTGTGGGTTCAAATATGACCTGCAGTTTTAAATAAACCCCATCTCAACTGCAATCTGTTGCCTCGCCTCCTTTCCTGAATGCAGAGCCTCCGCCGGGCAAAGTGACAAAGTCCAAGTCAGTTGAAAGTCTATTTATATTTCTCAAGTCCAATCTAAAGTCACCAAATTCATGACTCGAGTCCAAGTCATGTGACTCGAGTTCGCACCTCTGGCTTAGAGTATAGACATGATAAAAAGAAGCACCTAATGCCAAGGCAAACAATAATATCTTGATATTCCAATTACTTATTTATTCAACTCTCTATAAGATTTTATATTGTATAATGTGTCAATACATGATAAATCTGTCTTATGTATACTTTTTTTTTCAAAAAATTAGGTAAAACACCTATTTAAAGTGAGCTTTATTTGTAATATCTTTTGCATATACACATAACGGTAAGTAAGGCTGACATTAATCTAAAAATTATCATTTTCATGCAGGTCATGGCTTTTGGCTAAGATGTAATGCAATACATCAGAGACCAATGTTTAGACAAGGTCATCTCCCATACCGGTGAGTCATTAAACACTGATAAGGAAATAAATAACATTCCAGTCTTACTGTTTGGGGTCTCTCTCTTGGAAAACTTAGCCTGAATAATTATGACATTAAATTTCCTAGTTATCAGGTAATATAGTTCTTCAGACAGCAGATCTCTAGCAGCTGTTTCAGTGATCAATGGCAAGTTTAAAAATTACATCAACTACAGGTTTTTGGACATGATTTGTAAGTGATAATCATTTTGTCTTGGTTATACATGTCATCTGAAATCATTGAGCTGAGCATGAACCGGGGTAACCAAACAGTTAAATTGGTTGTCACCAGACAGAAATATGGCCTAAAAAATGTCCTACAACAGGACTTTGATGCTCAAACTAGAACCCGACTGATATGGGAATTTGGAAGCCCATACCGATACCAATATTGGGGGGCTTTCAAAAATCGATATTTGATATATTGGCCAATGTTCAATAATGACCAATATCCAATATATATTGGCCAGAATGTACTTTCCAACAGTAGTTCAACTCAAATTCTGATAATAATCTAAATATGATTTAAGACTAAGAAAAAGAACCTAATAGATAACAGCTGAGTGTGAGTCAGCCAGGTCAAAAACCAGCAAGTTTATTGTAAGAACCTTTTTTTAATGGAAAGGGAGAGAATGCACATTTTTAGTAGAGGATGAAGTCATGCCCCAAGTAAGAGTCTAGGTGAAATAGGTGTGGATACAAAGGCTGAAATCAGTTTCATTTGCAGGTTTCTTAGAGGATCAGAAGCCCAGTCATCTTTCTTCGAGACACTCAAAGTAGAGCTGGTGCTGGAGACAGTTGATGGTGTTCAGGCATATGGTAAGAATGCCACATGGATGTTTCCCTGGTGATGTGTCACAAGTATACCCCACTAAGTGGAGACCCAGAAGAAGACCCAGAAAATCAAGGGACATTTCTAAGCTGGCCTGGGAACATCTCGGGATTTACTTTAAGGAGCTGGCCCAAGTGGCTGCATAAAAGAAAGTCTATGACTCACTGCTTAGGCTACTGAAGCTGTGTTTAGAACCCACATTATGTGGAGGAAGGACTCAGAGGAATGGGTGTACTTGGGAGGTTAGACACACAGATGGAAAACTAATTACATTTCTTTGTAGCCATGCTTGTATTTTCCAATAACTTGTAATTTTTAAAGTAGTTTCAAGGAATTAAAAAAACACATGCAAGGAAATATGTCCTACCCCTAATTTGCTCCTGCTATGGTTAAAATCGCAGTTAATATAGATATCTGGTCACAACAAATATGGTTTATTGGTTCATTAGACTATGAATTTTCTTATATCAATCGTCCAGAGTCCACACAACTTCCAGAAAAAATAAATTATCCCCAACTATGTTGGAGTCTTAAGACACCTGAACCTATTGGAGATTTTAAACTTTTTACAATTGTTTAGTATCATAGGAAAATTTTATTGAATACAATATCTAAATGTGTCTGTTTTATAGTATCAATGCAGCACTACAACCACTGAAGATTTCTGAACATTTCTAATGAACTTGTGAAGACAAGAAGGTAGGAAAATACTATATTGTTAAACAGTCACACAGTTTATGTTATGATGGAATAAGGGATGATGTCACAACTCACCTGTGCTGCTCTGGATGGTCCTGACAGTTGTGGCAGTTGTGCGTGGTGGTGAGGATGGAAGTAGCAGAAGTGGTCTTCCTCCTGGTCCTTCATCCTCTGAGGCACATCCCTGGTCGATTGCCCTTACATAACTAGGGCTGCGCATACGAAAGCAACCTGGCATAGGCAGGGTGTCCATGCTCTCCAAGCTGTCCATTCCTGCGTCCATAGCTTGAGATTGCATCTCACTATAGACCTGCTCACATACTTGCTCAATCTGCCCATTCACTTCAACCTCACTCATCTAAAGAAAAGAAACAAGACGCCAAAGTAAAGGAGAAACAGGGTAAGGAATGAATGGGGACTGAAGTATGTTCTACACCTTATTAAGCTATATATGACGATATACACTCACTGGCCACTTTATTAGGTACACATCTCCAACTGCTCGTTAAAGCAAATTCCTAATCAACCAATCACATGGCAGCAACTCAACGCATTTAGGAATGTAGACATGGTCAAGATGATCTGCTGCAGTTCAAACCGAGCATGAGAATGGGGAAGAAAGGTGATTAAAGTGACGTTGAACCTGATATGGTTGTTGTAGCCTGACGGGCTGGTCTGAGTATTTTACAAATCTACTTGGATTTTCACATACAACCATCTCTAGGGTTTACAGAGAATGGTCCGAAAAAGAGAATATATCCAGTGAGCAGCAGTTCTGTGAGAGAAAAAGGCCTCATTGATGCCAAAGGTCAGAGGAGAATGGTCCGACTGGTTGGAGCTGATAGAAAGGAAAAAATAACTCAAAAAACCTCTCATTACAACCAAGGTATGCAGAAGAGCATCTCTGAATGCACAACACGTCCAACCTACAGAAGGTACAGAAGCAGGAAACTGAGGCTAAAACTTGAAATTGGACAATAAAAGAATGGAAAAACGTTGCCTGGTCTGATGAGTCTCGATTTCTGCTACCACATTCAGTTCGGGTCGGGTCAGGTCGGGTAGGGTCCGAATTTGGCATCAACAACATGAAAGCATGGATTCATCCTGCCTTGTATCAACGGTTCAGGCTGGTGGTGGTGGTGTAATGGTGTGGGGGAGAGTTTGGTCAATATGAATGTAACTCTCTGAGGAATGTTTGTTGAATCTATGCGACAAAGGATTAAGGCAGGACTGAAGGCAAAAGGGGTCCAACCTAGCAAGGGGCACCTAATAAAGTGGCCGGTGAGTGTATTTAACTATTATCAAAAAAAGTATACAACAAAACAAAATAGTTTTCCAACAACAACAAAAAAGACAAACACAAAACTGGGTTGTACATACCCAATTTACATGTTAAAGGTAGGGATGTCCAATCGTCATGTAACAAGCTTACAAAACTGTGTGATAGCATGTCAATGACTGTTGATCTAACTAGCGTCCCACATGTAAACAGACAGCTCTGCCACTCTGAAGGTGATACAGATTAAACCCTGGTCTACTCTGGTCTCCCATGGAACCACCTTAAGTCTGTCTATTTATAAGGCTAGGCTTTAAAACTTTATATAGCTTATAGTTCAGAGGAGGTACAGAAGAGGGCCTATTCCAGTTTGGAAAGACGGTTCTGTTTTTGCTCTACCTCTCTCATGTGTCAACTAAAGGGTGAAAAAAATGTTTTTCTATAGGCTTAGGCTGCAGAATCATACTTCGCACTCTGCTACTTTCATATGTAATTGCCCAATCTGCATTAGTTGCAGTTATTTCAACTGGTAACTTTCTGTTTTCTTGCAGAATTTTTCTCTCCACAGTCGCTAAACGCATTCTCAGTATTACAGTATTGCTGTAAAGTAAACAACACAATGTATGCTATCGTTACTAAACACATGTACTCCATTTGAAGGACAGATCAAAAAATCTTTTTATCCAAAAAACATTAAAAATCTGAGGTAATATGAAAATCATGTCAACCTTGTAAACTCCACCAACGGTTTGTGTGTAAACAGTAATGGGGTGGATTAAAGGGGCAACATAATTGACACTTTGAAACCAACCTGACTGATGGTGCTCATGGCTCTCATGTAGCTTTCATTGCGTGACCGGTATTGGGGTGAAGACAGCAGGGATTTGGGGTCAAGGAGGGTTTTAGGGTCCAGTGTATCCACACTTCTGTTGATTGAAACTTCGCTCACAGCACGCAGGTAACTGTGACTTCTGATTTGCAGTTTGGGGGAGTGTTCTGTGGAAATTCTGACAGAGGGGCAACACCAGGTTATCTCCAAAACTGTCAGAGACCTCTTCATTGCTTCAAGGAGTAACGTACGTATATTCTACATTTTTACACTGATATTAAAAATGCACATTAGATAAAAAAGAGTTACATTTACAATATGAAGATTTTGTCCATAAAAATAACAGGGTAAAGAATAACACAAGGTTTACTGAGTTTTATGTAAGACTTCATTAGCAGCTGAGCTACACCTTTCCCAGGTTTTTGGTTACAGAGAAAGTGAATATAATATAAATTATTACTATTATGATAATCAATTATTATTATAGTTATATTAAAACTGACAGCCTTCATGTTTTGCTTTGTTTAACTATTGCAAAAATAATAAGAGAAATCAAAAGGTAAAAAGATTTTATACTCCTACAGTACAGACACATTAAAGTGCAATGCACTTGATCCACAATTAGCCAATCATACTGAAACACTTATACTCTGATCAATAGGGAACTTTAAGATATGTGCCATGTCACGGGAACTACCTACAACTCTGAGATTGGAAATTGACAACCTAATACAAATACTGCATGTTTTAACATGTTTTAATCAATCAAAAAGAACGATTTTTCTCAGGTGTGCTTTTACATAACAATGCTGTATTTATGCTTTTGTTGGGATTTTGGTGTGTTTTTTTCTCAGAGTGTAAGATCTTTTTCCTAAGAGGACCTTTGATGGAGAGTGTTAGGCAAGCAGCACCACTTATCTTTGTCAGCCTCAACAGTGAGCCGAGATTTCAGGGGTGCAGAACATTCACTCTCTGCCAAATGATTAACATTGCTCTTAGTCTCAAGTCCATCTTGGATTTGTTTTTGCCTGTTTTAGAGTTTTCTCAAGAGAAAATTTGATAGATCCACCATTTTCTTTAAATTAGACCTTTGTAATCTAATCCAATTTGTCAAAATCAAGGATGAAGTTGAGTATAAAACTGCACTGAGGACATACCTGGGCAATTTTTTGTATCTGGTGATGTCATTCATCAGTTTGTGTTTGTGCACCTTGAGAACATCCCCATTTTCTCAAGATTCATCAAGGAATGCAAAAAGAATGTTTGCTTAATCCTTTAACGCCTCCTTAAAAACTAGATTATTTGTTGAGAAGTGTGAGTTTCATGTGTCATTCCTCACCGTCCATGGTTTCATTTTTGAGAACCTGGTGGAGGAGAGTTATCCCAAACATGTACAAGCTTGCCTCAATTTACCGACTCTCATCTTGAAAACTATTAAAGGTCTTCCTGGGGTTTGCTAATCACTGCCACCGCTTCATTAAAAAATACAGACAAAAAGTTGTCCTTCTCAGTAACCCAACCTCTACAAAGAAACTTTGATGTTGTCCAGGGCAAAACCAGAGGACTTTTCTTTCTTTTCTTGAGGTAGATGACTCAGGCTCAGGGGTAGGGGAGGTACTGTCAAAACTCTTACCTGCTGACAATGAATTTCACCAATGTGCTTTCTTTCATGGTCAACTGTCTCTGTTAGAGAAAAGAGACAGATATAGCACATAAAACCGGCCTTTGATAAATGGTGTCACTGCCTGGAGGGTCTGAACACCCTTTTGTAGATTGGGAAGAAAAAGTACCCTCAAGAAGCCGAAAGTAAAATATGACTAGATATATTTGTATTGTTGGAAGTGAGCACTTTAAACACCATCTGTAGAAAAAGTATATATATTTTTGCTCTAAAATTAAATTCTAATTAAGTAATCAGCCAGTAGTGCCAACTATCTGGGTTTTGTGTCAGATTTTATGTGGTTTTTCTTCTCCTTCTCCAAGCCTCCACCAGAGGGAGCTTTGAAGCCTGGAGCTGCTGGCTTCCACGAAAGCAGAGGCTAATAGCAGTGCTCTGACACACATGCAATTAATAAAACTTGTCAGGAAGAGGAGCTGCCCGGTCCTTTGACCACGTAGTCTTAGACTTTATAGCAACTTCAAGCCCTAAAAATGTTTACTGGTATTGACGATCTCATTCGATTTCCTTAGTTCTTCCTCTGTTCTTTGTGCCCAGGTAACACTGCCTTCGCTGTCGACTTCGTTACCATCAAGAATCGCAAATTGCTCAAGAATCCATAAGCAGGAGATTTGGCATGTAACAAAGTAGGGGTTTCATTGGAAACTCACTGGCTGAGTGGGGTTTTCTGGGTGATGGAACAGATGCAGATTGTGGTGAAGCAGGTGAGCAGAATTTTCCTAGAATGCATTTACTAATGATTGCATAGTTACTTTAATCTATTCTACGTTATGATGTATAATTACATATAGCCAATAATCATTGACAAATGGGCTGCAAAATGTTAATGAATTTTATTTAGGTCACATATAATTTTTTGTTTATTTTCTGGGCTGCTCCTTCCTGTTCTGCTAGTGGTGATCCTGTTCAAATCAAACCTTAAATAATGATTAATAAAATCAGTTTGGCATACAGTCTATTAGTCTGTAGCTATGAAATATCCCTGCAGTTGTGTTAGTCTCCACACGATTCTTTTTATTAATATATATTTGCTCTGCAATGGTTTATGAGGAGCCATAAAAGAGGTTATGCATTAGTCTCTCATGAAAAGTTTGTACTGTGATGATGGGTGTATCCCTAAATTATGAATGTGTCAAAGTAGTGTTTTATAATTTTTAGAAGAGTAGTTGATCATCTATCAAATGCTGGAATTGTGGAGAAAAACAAGTTTAGTTGAAATATCAACATGAATAGATGATGTCACATACATCAGTACCAGCTAAAGGTAGTATGGATGTATGGATGATCACAAACATCATTTTAGCCTCTTCTTTACATTTCTGTTTGCTTAGGTTTAGAGATGTTGGAGTAGGGGAAATGCTCCTTTAGCCATGTTTCAGTAAAATCCATGCCTTCCAGATAATAGTCAGTACTTTAGTCAGTACTTTAAGCTTGTCTTTTTTTCTTGTGAAACATCTATTTTGTATCATTATAACGGGGGACTGTGGCATAAATTCTTTCCTTCTCTCCTTCTGCTTTCTTTCTGCTCTTTTTGCTAAAGACGTTTAGCAATTCCAGCATAAATATGTCAATCAGCAGCTCACATTCTTATTTCTCCTTATAATAGATGGAAAACAAGCAGTACAAGTTAAAGCAGGAGTATTTTAGATAATGAAAATCCAAACCAGCCTGAAAAATATTTCAAAATTCATATTTGTTCTTTTTGAAACCGAGCAATAAAAATTTATTCATGAAACAAGGTGCCGATAATATACCAGATCTTCTGCAACAAACAGCCACAGCATGGTGCTATACCACATCAGATGATGAGCAAACAATTAGGAAACAAAAATTATTTGTTTTGGAGGTTGATATTCTTTCCTAACTTTACATGTTTTTTAACCTTCAGGTACCTTGCTAGTCCAACCACAAGTACTACACAGCGTCCTCTACAATTCTCTCCCACCACAGTATCTATGGAACAGATTTTACTGTACACAACCATTCAGACGTTCCCACATATATGTTACATCAAATTTTGTGGAAATGTTTTGGTTAATTTTATTGTGATACTTTCAGTTACATGTCCTTGGTGGTGGTTTCATTAGCACTGATATGTCTAATGTATTACTATAAAACTATTGTGCATTCTTTCCACACAAAAAAAGAAAGTTATTTTCAACAATCTTTCAGGTAAAAAACAAACAATATAAATCTTACTGTAGAGTGGTCATCTCAGTGAGTGATGGTTGCGTTGCTTTAAGATAGCTGGCCCGACGTGCCTGCATCTTAGGAGAAGGTTTGGGACTTCCATCAGAGTCTCCACTGTCGTCCTCAGCCATGGCTTTGACGTAGCTGCCACTCCTCATTCTCCGACAAGGAATGTCCTCCTCTTTTCCCAAAGGAGAAAAGCCACTCCATTCATCCTGAGGTACCTGATAGCAAGGAAGAAAATACATAAGAGCTCTATTGTTAGGAAGATGGAATCCTCTCTTCTAAGACTCCTAGCCACCAAACTGGCTAAATAAACGGTGGCTGTTGTAAATTGAAATGCAGACAATCACTTGGTATTAAAGTCAAACCATCAAGAAAATGATCTAACATCCAAAAACAAAACTGAACTAATCACATTTTCCTTCATCCTTGAGTCTGTTATAGACATATCTTTACACATTGACTGCGCTGCAGTGAGATTGCTGTCTAATTAGCATAGAACAATGTGTGCAGAGGTCGTTTGGAAATTTCTCTCTGGCTAATTTAAACATCT
>JAVLVB010000514.1:399786-427749 GCA_032876305.1 Orestias chungarensis | reverse complement strand
AGAGAGAGAGAGAGAGAGAGAGAGAGATAGATATACTTTAATTAATTACAAAAAAGAGTAATTTGATTCATTGACGTTGACATTGAACAGCTCTGTTGAGCTAAATATCTATCACTCTCTCACTGCATGTGTGTGACGTCAAAGAGACACAAATGAGCAGTTTGGCTATAAAAAGAGAAAGGACCAGCTGCAGTTTTATCAGCAGTGCCTCTCACCCACGCACTGGCTTTACATCCACAGTAGCTTGACACCCAGACAACTGTACTGCTGAGAAACAGGGCTGCTGTTATTGCGCTGTACTGCTAGATGTGAGATTCTGTTCATCCCTTCTCTCCATGTTCATCTGGATTCATAGTAATAATTACCTGTATATAGGTTATTACCACTGAGATGGCGTGTCATATGTTCCAGCCATCAGCTGTGCTATGTAAGCTACAGAACATTGACAGTTCCCTTGGCAACACTGTTTTGATGGTCTAACGTAGGAGCATTTAAAATAAATGAAAGTACAGCTGGTAACTCAGCAGCTAAGATGCAGAAGAAAATGTTGAGAGACCATGATAAAGGACATGGGACCGCGGGCATGTGTGTTAACAGCTAATAACTGCCAGGATTTTGTACAAAATAAAGTTTAGAGTAATTTAAGCAAAAAAAATCTATACACACTGTGACAACTGTCTTTAAAATAGGACATGCTACAAGTATTCAAATATAATGGCAGTTCAATGTCCTAAACCATGGTTCTGACCATATTACTATCCTACTTAGGCAGCACAGATGGTTCTGGATGTTTTTCTTTCAGTCCCTCTAGTAAACTCTATCTAATGTTTATCGATGCTTCACTTATTTGAACCTCAAAACATATTCTACATTACATTAAAGAAAGTTAATACATTAAAGCAGTACCGTGGAACATATAAGGAATGTAGTCATACTTAAAGATAATAATAGCCGCTGTAACAGTCATACCACCGCATCCAGTTCTGAAGTGGCTAAGGTTTGGATTGAAAAGACCAGCAGTTTTTGACTGAGGGACTTCATCATAACGTATTAAAGTGACTTGTTTTGATTTCAAGTCACTTTGAAAGACATTGAGAGATTTAAAGTGTTCTGTATTCTTTTATCTATGCTTTTCAAAGACATTTTCTTCTATTGTTGTGGTAAAAAGGTCTCCGCTTTCTCAGATTTCCACGACTTTTGATCACTGTCCTGCTGCAGAACCAAATGTTCTATGCTGATGGCTGGATACTCTCCAGAAGATTTACTGACAGAGAGCAAAGCTGGAAATTGAATTCAGAAAGTGGTGAGATGGTTAGTTTGAAGTCATGTGTAACATGACATATTGCTTTCAAAATGTTTTTCTCATCAGTCCACTTAATATTTTACCTAAATTCGTGAGGATCCCAAGGAAGTGCTTTGGTAAAGTGTTTCCTTCTTAGAACTATCTCATGGTAGATATTTAAGCCCAGTCTAATCACTGGTTAAATTATTAATGTACTCCTGCAGAAATGTTGTTTAACCTGGAACTCCTAAGAATGTCCACCACTGCTACACGTTTTCTCCAGGGGTGAATTATGTTTCTCTGGAGCCTTACAGTCTCAGAATTAGTCCTACAAATGGCTTTGTAAGTCTTTTTAGATACTGTGTTACTGGGATTTTTCAGCCTTAAACATTTTGTTTCCAAAAAACAAATGAAGATGGGTTATAATAAGGCCTCAGTTTGGCTTTCAAAGTTAAGCACAGCTTTAAAAATTTAAATAAAGTCATTCTTTTTAAATAGGGTCAGGTTGGTATAGAAAGCGATTTTTGATTAAGGAATGAAATCATCATTTGAAATAATTTGATATTTATCTTTGTTATCTTTATTATATTCAATTATATTATATTATATTTGTTTAATTATATGAAACCATGAGGCAGGACAAATATGCAAAAGAAAAACTGTAAGGAGAAAACACCTTTACACTGTACTGAAGGTAAGTGTGGGTAACCTTAACCAGCTGACTCATTTCTGGTAAATGTAACTCTGCTGGTATGAAATAAGCAACATTTTATTTTAACCATAGCTCACCTGTGTAAAATATAAACAGAGAAAAGTTTACAAAGCTATTAAAGCATCAAACTACCGTTCCTTGACAAACCAAATGATTCTTACAATAAAGCTTGTCTTTCATAGACTAAATTTAAAACCATACCTTCAAAAACAGCTTAACTTTGTGTAACTAAAGGCTGTTAAGATATAAACTGTAAAAAAACAAACAACAGGATAAGGCAACAAGAGTGGCCCTTCTAATTAAAAAAGAGCTCTACAAACAGTAAAGAATATTGTTTTTCGTGAGGTAATGTCATCACCTAGCATTTAGAGAGTAAGGCTACTACTGGCTCTGCACTTACTTCTCTTTTCAACTCAAAAGAAGGGAATAGGAGGAAGAGGAGAAGGAAGAGGATGGCTCTTCAAACCAAGAGGAACTAAAGGAGGTGGGTTGGTGGGTGGTAGGATGCTTGGGGTGGATAAAAAGCTTGGGGGTGAGTTGGGTAAGTGCAGGAAAAGCAGAGGGATCAGGATTTGTGCTGGAGAATAATGTGCCAATGTACCTTCCAGTGCTGTGGACACAGTATAACTTTACCCTGAGAATATTTACATTGTTTACATTTAAATATATATTTTCACAGCACCACAGCTAGGTTTAGCTTTCCATTCTAGTAAGTAATTATACCAAACCTGAGACAACAAGTCACTGATGCTAATGGTGCTGTTAACCCGTGCAAATCAGATGATTTAAATTTAGGTTAAACAATGTTTGCTTTAGTAACATAAAGGATTCATGAATTCAAATAATATGTGATGCTCTGCACACTAATGCAGTCAGAATTACAGATTTTTAAAACAGGTGTTTTTCCTAAATGTTGGATCGTGTCGATTAGCTTGGGTAGGTCAGCTAAATCTCAGTGATTTGGGTGTACAGATGTTGGTCCCTACTGACCACACCCAGCACTGAGTCTACTACTAGAAGTCATCCTGTTTTAAGGATGTTTGCCTTCACCGGGGACAGGAAATCTGGTCAGAACCTGAAGCTAAATACAAGACAATCCTGTAAGAAACCCTGTTAGAGAATCCAGAGGAACGGACAATAGAATGGTTTACACGTACATCAAGGCTTAACTACTATATAGAACCTGTGGAAATACTTGAAATCAAATGGTCACAGACACTTTGTCCAATTTAAATTGGCATTAATGTTTTCACAAAACCTTTTTCGTAAAACCTTTTAGTTTTGGGGTGTACAACATTTTTAGAGACATTTCCCCAAAGGTGGCTTTACAAATATTGACTCATGGGAGCTTTAGTACAGTTGCACTCCATTCTTTTATATTTTTTTCCTTCTAAAGAATAATGTGAAAATGTAACGTAAATGAATAATGTAAAATGAGCATTGAACTGTTATCCTAACATTTATTTTGTGTTTGAATAAGTAAACAAAGTGAATAGTTTTTCACAATAATGGATATCCTACTCAACAGATAAGCCACAATGAAGATACAATCCCTTTGAGGTAATCAGCATTTTGTTCTGATTATGCTAATATCATCCATACAGCCTTTACTCAGCATTTAAACTCCTAGATTTTCATTGTTTTCTAATGGTTCCTTACACATCATTCTCTCTGGTTCTGTCTCCGGCCTTACTCTTATTCACTGATCTTTGTTAGAATTAAGCTTCACAGTGTTACTCCTGAACTCCTGCCACTCTCTAGAGCTTTATCTTCTTCCAGCCTCTTGATGGGCTCCCAGACAACATTCTCAGTTGGTTCTGTGGTTTATATTTTATTGATGGGAACTCCCTATTTTCTTTTTACTCTTTTGAGCTTATGAGCATCTACAGTGAGAAGTAATTCCTGATTTTTAAAGAATGAGTTTAAATTAAATAATTTAAGTTTTAGTGTGTCCCCAGCCTGAGTCAGTGATATCCAGTCATGTAACTTTCCGGCCATATAAAATGGCACATTGCATTTCATGAACAGTCAGTGAAATCTATTATCTCAGCCATAAAGTTACAGTTATCTGTATCAAACCCGGGTAGACAAAAATAAGAAGAAGCAACAAAAGCTTTACTTTATTTGAAAAACAAAACTACAATAAGATCAGTTTTGTACGGCAGAAAATAATTATAAAAATGCAGTAATATTTGTTTATCAAAACAATCCTAAAAACGAGCAGGGTAACACTGACCCCATAGAGCTCTGGTAGACGGACTGAAGGACGTTCATGTGCATAAGAAGTTAATGAAGACTGCTCAAAACTGTCCAGTACTTAAGTTATTCATTCATTAGTCAAGGTGCGGCCTGAGGGTATTCAAGTCTGACCGAGCTGTTGGTAGGTGTGATGAGCTTAAGAAAGGACTTTGAGGTCAGTTGGCCAGACTTCCAGCTGCACTAGCAAAGCAGGTACTTCTGTTTCTGATAATCCAGAGCATAAAGGTGGAGAAGCACACCTAAGCTGTGTAGAAGTAGAATACAGGTTGTTTGAGGGTGTGTCCAGCTCCAGTCATCAAGCCAATCAGACATTTTCCTACAAGTTTTATAGGCTCCAACGCAACTGAGTTGACTAAATTAACTCCTCCGTATGTCATCAAAATCTGTTGAGGTCTGAGAATTAGCAACTCATTTGATGTAGGTGTTCAAAACCAGAGGAGCAGCAGCGTGGCACTTGAGGCCGTTGAAAAGCCAGGTAGAGGTTAGAGCAGGAAGGAAGCGATGCAACCAGTAAAAGAACGAGAGGATTCCATTCAAACAAGCATTTTAAAACTGGCAAAAACAAAATTTACTGAACACAATCAGGAACAGATGAAGAGGACATAAAGGTTGGCTGCAGATCTTGTGACAAAACTTGAATTGGCCAAGATGTACTCCTAAAAATGTAGCTGCAACATTAGCACTGAGGTGTGATTTAAAGCTAGCCTGAGGTGGAAACTGTGGTGGTGATATAGAACGGAGGATAAACCGTGGCTCCATGGCAGAGTCAGATCCAAGGGTAAAGGTGTAGCTAGGTTATGAGGCTGGGTAAAAGCTGTGACATGGAGTAGGAAATAGGCTGCTGTAATTTGGTTTGAAGCTTGGCCAAGGTGCAAAGACAAAACAAAGCTCGTTTTGAGACATGGAGTTTGATAGAGGCTGGGGTCAAAAGCTTTAAGCAAAGCGTTGGTGCGGACGTAGAACACTTTCTGCAGTGGTAAACCAAGGATTTTGGTTAAACTGATGTTATGCAAACACCAACAGCTTTCACATTGAAATGAACTCGATGAACAAAAGAAATCCAATCACTGGTCAGCAGTAGTTAATGTGTATTTGCCAGATTCAGCACAACCTAAAGTATGCTGAACTGCAAACATACAAATATTGGTGGAATATATCAGGGTCTAGTTTTGGTTAAAGTTTCACTTAACAGGATAAATAATTCAACTAATCAGACCTAGGGCAGACCTCAATACCTATTTATTTAGGTATTACTGTATTTAGGAAAATAACTCAAGGCCAACCGTTTGTTGATGAGCTTAAAATCGAGTACTGTGAGATTTTAGACCCATTCACAATTTCCAAAAATATTTAAAATATAAAAATATATATATACAAAATCAAACAGGCCAAATATAAATATAGTTATATTGCTTTGGTCACAAACGTTCTGTATTTCCAACAAGGAGGCAAATTTATTTTATAAAGAAAATACCATCTCAAATAAAAGATTAGAGTGAATTGTTAAAACTATTTATCTAAAGAATCTTCATTAGATTAGATCTTGTTACTGTAGCAATCCATCATTCTAAGCAACCAATAGGTAACAGTTTTGTACACTCCATTTTGGTCAGACTTAATGACCATCTCTAACATTTACCAATATCACATGCATAAATGACAAGCGGAACATCAAATTTAGAAATAAAGATTGATTTAACCTGCATACCAAGGGTATAGAACTATCTTAAAAAGTGACTGCAACATTGATATAAAACAAAACAACCATTGAGTAAATAATATACAGAGAAGTAAGTGTACAAGAATGACCAGCAGTCTTTTACTATGGTCAATGATAGGCCTACTTATGCAAAAAGCCTTTACTTTAGTTAAAATAAAGGTTAGTGTGATCACTGTAACTAGATTTAACTGTTTAAACTGTCTCAAAGCTCTACTTTAAATAAACATTTACAATCTACTGGAAAAATTGTGAACAAACAGTCAAATGTTGTGTAACATACCCAAAATAATATAATATTACTCAACTACAGCAAGATTAAAAAACTCAGTAACTATTCTGTCAGGTTAACCATCTAGAATTGTTACATGTCTTGTTACTAAATCTGTACTGACTTTTAACAGCACATCTGGTTGTTTTATGTGCACCCAGGCTACATGCATATTTATTGTGCATGCACGGTTTGAGGGATTGCTGCTAAATCAGTGACTTGATGGAATTCCTTAGCAGGAAAATGATTTTCTTACAAATGTAAATAATTTTATGAACTTGAGTACAGTGTCGATACACCGAGATATTTACATATATATATATTTTTTGTATGTATTATTTTTTTTTTTTGGTGGAACCTGCAATAGGTGAAATCCGCAAAGTAGCAATCTTTCTTATTACACAATTAAGTGATCTACATTACACTGAAACCAAAGAACAAAACCCAAGCATTTTTTTGTTAAATAAAAGTATAAACTTTTTTTGTAAAAACTAAAATATAAATGTTTTCTTACAAATAAAAAATGTAAGATATTAATTTTAATCATCAATAAAAGTACAGACGGAATAATTATCATACTATAAGATGCATGCTAAAAGATGCAGCGCGTTACTTCACTTTTAACTCCCTGTTTTAAAGCCGTGATTTGTGTTTCACCAGGTTGAGCGCAGTGATACTCATTTAAAAGATCTGCTAAAGGAACAATAATTTTTAGAATGTGCACAGGAATATCACAAACACACTTGCGCAGAGCAACTCGAACAAACTGCTCGCTCCCTCGGCTCACTCTGCTCCTGGCATTATAGGCGACACTGATAGTGTACGTGTCAGCAGCAAATGGTCCGACATTCAATCAAAGAGAGCGATTACCAAAGTTGAACACTTTCACAGATTTTGGAACACATAAAGTGAGCGTCCAATTTTAGAGAAGATCGTCCATGTGCTGAAAAATGTAATTATATATATATATAAAAAATATTTTATATTTTTTATAATATAATATTTATTATATTTAACTATATATTATACGTTTATATATATATATATCTATATATATACACAACTTCAATTGTTTGACACTAGGGTATCTATAAATATGTACTTGACCAATGATTACAAATGTTGGCTATATCGACCGTTTGCTTATTTCAGGACTCTTCCAATTTTTTTCTCTCTCATAGACTGAGAAGCCAAGACAAAGTGACAATTAATTGAAAAATGAGGAAAACCAAAAATGACTGGACACCACTGACTTAGAGGTAACATTGTTGAGAAAAGTAGGTGGTCGAAAAAAGAGGCAACAGGGGAGAGAGGGGAGTGATTCAGCTTGTTTTGGCTGGAATCAGGGAGAAATTATTTACCTGTAAGAACTGGCAAGAAGGGTCCTGCTGCTGACTGCCCTTAGATTTGACTAGAGCTCTATCTAGGTTTAGGTTACCGGATCCTGCGCTGGCTCGTAGCTGGTTGTGGCTGCTGTTGTTGGTGTAGACCTCTCGGGCCCTGCTCACCGTTAGGCTTGATGACCATGCCCCTTTCTTCTCAACAGGCCCGTCCACAAGACCCAGCGGCAGCAAGGGGCCACTTCCTCCACCGATACAGCCATCGCTCTTATTGCTGTTACCACTAACTGGCAAACATGCAGATGAAGCTGTATATTTCACATCGCTGTTGCTCCGAGAGGCTTTGAGTGCAGAGTGGTGATGAGTGTGGCCGTGGCGTGCATGAGTGTGTGCGTGTTCGTTGACTGTCCCATAGGGGTCCATCATGAAGTACTGCTGGGACTGTGAGGAGGAGAGAATTGGAATGGGAGTTTGGGGATACTTTTCAGGGATGTTGCCAGGATACTGGCCTGTTGTCATGGCAATAGGCGAGGGAGAAATAGAGAGGGAGGGTGAGGGTGGAGGTTGGTGGTGATGAGGGTGGTAAAGACACAGCTCCCGTTCTAGGATGTCATCTGAGCTCCAGTATCCAGACCCAGGAGCAGACGCTGAGCCATGAAGCTGGGGATGGTGGTGGTGGTGGTAGCTTCGATGCTTGGGTTCTGCTGATCGACAGCGCTCACGGCTCTTGCTGCGCTTTCGGTGGCGCACTCCCCCTGAAGGACCTGAACACTCTGGGCTGGCCCTTGAACCACCACCACCGCTACCTCCTCCACCACCACCACCACCACCACCATAAACACTCCCATTACTCGGCCCCTTTGATGACTGCGTGTGCTGTGGACCCTCCAATGAATGTGACTTTGTAAAGAGTTTTTGGACTGAGTGGACAAGGTGGCGAATTCGCCCAGGACTGTCATTGTTGTTCTCATTGGCTCCAATCCCCCCAGTATGGGACAACACTCCTCGTTTGTACTGCAGTGTGTGGTAGCCATCTCTGGATAATATTGGCTGTTGCTCAAAAGGGTCCGCAAAATTTACTGGTACCCAAGACTGGGATTTACCCCCATAGCCTCCTCCCCCACCTCCCCCTCTTCCTCCTCCCCCTCCTATGTATGGCACCATGGCCATACACTCATCCTTTACCTCAGGATGATGTGCTGAGGAGGTGGAATGGCACCTCCTTGGGAAGGTTCCATATGGGACAATGCTGTTGCTTTCAGAGGGGTACGAGACACGCTGAGCATTGTAATAGGGCAACTCAGATGGATGTGGCATGGGAATGGGGACTGGCATATCCATTTGGCTGAACAAATATGGCTTACGGTCAACATGGTGACCCAGTGGATCATATGATGGCTCATAGGAGACCACATGATGGTGACTCCGACTACTGGACAGGCCTTTCATGACAGGGCGTTATGAATGAATGGAAAGAGGAATGAATGGATGAAAGATGCCAGGCCTGTGATCAGAGAATGGCTGCAGAGAATTGTCCCTGGGAGGAAAGGTGAAGACTCTAGAAAACAAGAAGGAGAAGGAAAACAAAGCATCAGTTAAAGTTGTTACATTAATAAGTTTTGTTCAGTTTTGTATTGAAATTAAAAAATGGTTACGAACAAGGATCATACCTGTGGTGTTATTAGTATGGTCCCCTTTAAACTGTTTTCACTTTTAATCATAATGATAATAACATTTTTTTAACAAGACAAAACACTAACATAACACCGTTTTCACAAGAAGGATCTAGAAATTTTTCTAGTGTTCTAGAAGCACAACCAGTCAAACCAACATGATTTCAAACAAATTATAGTGTGGACACAGCATTTATACTCACAGTTTATAACAACTGGTTCATTTTGTGCTTTATTGACAATAAGGCGATGACAAATAACTCACAGAGAAGATGGGTTTAAGTGTAAGAGTTCAGGGTCCATCATTCTGGCTTTTTGGAATTAGCATTGGGAAAAAAAGAACATTGCTTAAAAGGTCAGACTGAGCAAGGTTTAACATCACATTCCAAGCTTCCAGAAAAAGGATTTTGGGTGTTAAACCCCCAAGACATTGTTTTAATTTTAAAGAACTAGAAAATAATACTTTGTCTGAAGACAAAGAAAAACCTAATAGTCAACTATGAACTCATATTTTAACGCAAAGTGTGCTTGGGTCAAACATGAGCTTATTTGTTTTACAAAAAAAAAGCTATAGTGGTTCCTACAAGAAAACATGTTGAGGTCTTAGCAGAGACCTATCATCACTGCAGGTTATTGTGAACATTATTTTCCCCCAGAGTTGTGTACAGTATAGGAGTTGGAGGTCACAAGAACATCCCACTGAAGACAACTATGTTTTTATGATATGTAAAAGCACAAAATGTATCTAACATATTTGAATGAACTACATCTATTCAATACAATGTGCAACTGGAACAGTTGAAAAAATACCTGTGGAACAAGAGACTCACTCTCAGCAATATCTACCACTTACTAACTCCGTTCTAAACGTGCTGGTAGAGACACAAGTTCAGATTATTAGTAACAATAATATCCTACTAAGTCCAAAAAAATGCTGAGTTGTAGCTATATAAATTATGTAGAGCTGTATTCATTTAATACTGTATAAAATAAAGATAACCAGGGCTAAGTAAATCTGTTTAGTCTGTCTTGCCATCTTCAGAACCAAACAACGGCAGGGCGGTATTTAGTTCTATGCTCCTTAGCTATGGAACAAACTATCTGGACTCGTTTACAGCAGTTTTTGTTGACAGGCTATGGTTTGGATTGAGATTTAAAATACAACATCAATACATGTTTTCAACATTTATATTTTAACTTTTGTTGGTTTCTTTATTTTAATTAGATTGTGCTGTATAAGTAATTTACCATTTACCATTCTGTAATGCTTTCAGTGTTTAAAATATCATAAGCCATTATTATTTCCTTTTTCTCCTTCCATTTGTGTCCGATAAAGAACTTTGGAATGCCTATATATGAATGTTGTTATAAATGAACTTACCTTATCCTGCCTATGGTTTACACAAATGAGAAAAGATGTGGTTGGTTTATATGAACTAGAGTGCATCTCTCTGGTTTTAAGATGAAGCTGGGGATTTTTATTTATCTTCCTTTTACTTCCAGGTGCTAAGTTTATATATTTATTTGCAAATGGTGCAGAGATTTTAACAGTCGATTTTATTAAAACTTCAATTTAACTGGATTTAGACCCTAAGCTTCTTTTTAACACATAAGCATTTTTTTCACATAAAAAGAAAAAAAAAATTTAAGTTTAAGTTAAAGATTTATGGAGGCCAGGAGTGACATTTTGTGTGTTACATTTTATGTTGCGGTATGAGTGTGTGCTTCCATTTTCCTATGTGGGTCTTGATACAACAGCATAACGCAATGTGACAACACTACTGGTAAAAATGCTTCTAACAACCTCCAATAACAGCCAGTGTGCCAAAATATACATATACACACACACACAAAGGACCAAGCAAAGCACAGATGATACTGTGTGGAAAGTAGTTCACTGGATGCTAACGTCATTTCTAATCGTTTTCTAGTAGCAACTAGATTATTTGAAAGAATTTCTCATTCTATAATGAGTGCACAGCTAATGGGGGCAGTGAGCTGCAAAACTAATCACTTAGTTGTTTCTATTACCTTCCAAGTAGCCAGATGGGTTACAGGTTTGTTTGCTATTTAAAGGATATATAATGATCAAGTACATATTTATAGATACCCTAGTGTCAAACAAGTGAAGTCGTATATATATATATATATATTTGTGTGTCTGAAAGTATGAATCTAAAAGCTGTGAGTGCAAAGTCTTATGAATACAACTCTTATTTATTAGGAATACGAACTCTTCCTTTTCTGTGGACATGAATTCATCTTTGTGGGTACGACTAAAAAATTGTTACGATGATGTCACTGGGCAGAGTAGTCGATCCATTATCTCATCAAACACAGCCCACCTCAAATTCAAAGATGGCGGAAGACAGTGGATCGGGTGGAGCAACAGTCTCAGGTAAAGCATCACAGGTAAGCTCAATATATATCTCTATATAAATAAGTGGTAGCTCCACCCGGAGCAGGCTGTTTTTGATGAGATTGTGGTTTAAGCCCGTTTTGGGTTTTAATTAACTACCAAAGGAAGCAAATAGGAAACTATGAGTTTGGTTAAATGAGTCACTAAATAAGGTAAATCTGACAGTGACAGAATACAAAAAAAATATCACAAACAAACACCTTTAAGGCACATTATTCCTCAGCATTGGAGATTGTATAACAGTCATCTGATTGTGAAATTTGGATAACTAACTGGGAAAAATGAAGGAAAAGTAAAAGAGAAATTACTGTCAATGAGTAGATTGAAACAAGCTGCACAAGATTATATAGGAGTAAAAAAGAGAATACAGACTGACAGCTGAATCCCCCCACCAGTGTTTTTCCACCGCCCCCTTGTGCATTTTCAGAGCCATATGTGCCAGGCATGCTGGGTTGACGCTGTTTTGTGTAGGCAGAAGGAGAAATGAAAATAGGGTTGAGATCAAGTTATTTTAGGCTAAATGGAAGCTGTCAAACAAAAAGCCTTTGAGTCAGTTTCTGAGGGTGGATACCAAAACTACATGCAGACAGGATAGTCAGTGTGGATCATGGAGAACATGCACTCTTACACAGACTAAGATGATCAGTGAAAAAATTGTTTAGAACATCTTCATAAATCTGATTGTTTTTAATACATATTTTATTTATTTCTGTTTTTTGTATAAAATATAAAGATTCACTATCAGTTTATGGTGAGTACCTGTAGAGCAAGAAGCATTTATATCAGGTGCCAGCTAAACCTAAAGAAATAAAAAGAAAACAAGGGACGTGAAAGGAACACACTTTCTACCTCGGGGAGCGAGCTCTGCTGTCAACAAGCCCTGTGCTCTGCAAAACCACAATAGCACCTAATGCAGCGACAATTTATTGAATGACTCTAATGATTCCATTAAAAAAATTTTTTTTATTTTTTTCTTCCCCTTGTCCTGTTCAGCATCATGGCTAGTAGAATGAGTTTCTAGCTGCCATAGTTGTGCTTAACAGATTTTCTTTTCCAAGTGAGGCTTTAAAGATATAGAGCCTCCCTTGCTTCCCACACCTTAATCATTTATTGATTTCTGAGGTGTTATATACATTATAAAGCTAAACATGACTGAGTATTGGGGGAGGGGGATGCACAAAGTGAAAGGGAACATATAAACAAACCAATATTCAAATAGAAACAAGTAAACAAACAAACATGACGAAAACAAACAATCAAAACAACGGAACCCAAAAAACTAGCTGCTACTAAATCGCTCCTGAAGCATCCTTGGGAAACTGCGAAATGGCAATAAATCATACCTGTGGAGATATAATTAGCGGAAAGCAGAGCAAGGACAGCAATGTATGTGGCACATAACACATAAATAAATATGAGGCAAACTTGGTGTTATTAATAAACAGATCGGCACAGTTAAAGTGTTGTGATCTCTATAGTGTGTGATTACGCGTGAGCATGCAGAAATTGTGATGCAGGTATTACATGAATTATGCTCAGCCATGGGTACAGAGGGGCCACTGCCACCCCCCTCTCAGAGCCCAGAGCGAGCAGAGGAAGCACAAGGTCCAGGACACCGGGGCCACGCAAGAGCACAGAGATCAGACAGCCCACCGCAGGGAAACCAAGCACCCACCCAGAGGACCGCAGGGGGGATCTGGGGTAGAGCCCCCTGCGGCCGCGGCATAGATTCCCCAAGGTACCAGGGGCACCCTACCCGTCCTGCCAGGCCCCTGCATCAGGTACGGGCCAGCGCTGGGACCCAGGCCCAAACGCCCGAGCTCCCCCAGCGCCCAGCAGAGAGCCCGCCCAACAACCGAGAGGGACAGGAGACCCCAGACAGCCAGCCGGGGAAGATCGATACAAGCACTTGTGCCCACAGCAGTGCACCCCAGGGCCCAGTCTGTCTGCAGGTGAGTGCAGCAGCAAGCAGTGAGGAAGGGTGAGGAGGGGGTAGGGCAGGGTGAGGAGGGGGCAGGGAATAGCATGGGAAGGCAGAGGACACCCACTCACAGACCCAGCTCCATCCAATCATACATACTCACTAACTCACACACTCACTCACTCACTCACTCACTCACTCACTCACACAGTCACTCAAGGTATGGATGGGGTTGGTGGTTGTGGAGGGGACCAGCCTCTGGTGCAGCCCAGTGGGCGGCACCCAGGACAAGAAGCGCCCTCACCGATGCCGTCTCCACCACCCCAAGCCCGCAGACCAACCCCCCTACCCCGGAAACAGGGGTGCGAGAAGACCCTTCCCCTTCCCCCTCTGGCCTAAAATGTTGATGACTAGGATGTAATTAAAATGGTAGGGAAGGGGATGTGGAGGGAAGCATGCCACAGTTTGCAGACAGTGGAGCTCCGCCCCAGCCCCACCCCGCCCCACACACAGGCCATCAGTGTCAGGACATGAAAGGAGCCGAGAGCCGTGCAGAACCAGAAACGTGATCCCCGCTCTCTAGCTGCAGCACAGCCCCTGCCCCCAACCGCCCTGTGTTTTGTGTGTGATTTTGTAGGATGTAATAGTGACTATTGTGTATTTAAGAATGAGTGAGAGTGATTCATGGGGTTTGGCAAAGGACTACTTCACCCCACTCCAGAAACCACACATCTTCACCAAAGACACCTAATTGTGTAGGTGAGTGTTGTGGACTTAAGCCAGAAAGGAGAGGGGTGTGTAAGACCGGGAGCAGAGGCGCTGCCCCCGGATGATGGGACCAGATGGTCCGAAAAGGCGCCCCCATCTCCCAGCCGCCACCAAGGGACAGTAGGGGCCAAAGTCCACCCGACCCAGGGCAGCTGCGACCGCGCCCCAAGAGGCATGACCAGCCCAGGAGACCACCCACTGGTCGACCAAGAGGTGGCTGGGGAGAAGAAAAGATGAGGGGGGTACTCACTGCATTCACTCTGGGTGGGAACATGGGCCAATGACCACGCACCTCCAGCCCCACCAATACCATCCCGCAAGGAAGAGACGCATACACACACCCAACCCCATCCCCACCCCCAGGCGAGCCCAAGCCCCCCAATTAAGCACATTAAACAAGCCTACGATAACTTTGACAGTGTGGGTTGGTACCAAGTCCTGATAGAAAATGAAATCAGAATCATCATACAGCTTTTCAGCAAAAAAGCAAGGAGAGCTTAAGAAGTTCCAGGTAGATGGCTGCACAGACTCTGGACTCCCAAAACCGCACTCCACCAGAACCAGCAGATATTATGGCACACAAAACCTCCACTGACTCTGGAAGCATAACACTAGACTTCAAGCTACATGGATTCTATTTCTTTCACTCTTTCACCGTATGGTGGTTACTTGATATCCAAATAAATTGCAGAATATACTTTTATATGAAAACAAAACTCTTGACCATGGAGCAACAGTCCATTTAATGTTCTCCTTATCCCAGATACGAGACCTATGATGCCGTCACTGGTTCTGGAGTGTCTGGACACAGGGAATCCAACATTTGTAGCCCTGGTCTAATATTCAACTGTGTGGCTGGCAATGTTGCACCAGTCCAGCCTTAGTACACTACCTGTGAAGCAACCAAAAGTTTTACATTTATTTTGCTTGACAATCAAGGCTTTAAAAGTGTGTCACTTTCTGAGGGAAATTTGTAAAGCACCACGGGAGAACAAGAGGTTTTTTTTTTTGTTTGTTTTTTGGTGAAATATAGTAGTTCATTATCTAAAGAACTCATGCTTTTAGCATCAGTTCCGATAGTTTCGTGTTTAAAGTTTGTGTTTAAATTTGGCTTATTTACAGGTTACTTTTAGGTTGTTTTTGTGCTGTGGGGGAACCTCAATACTGATTTTTTGGCTGTTTTTGGCAAAGAAGTTAAAAGTTAAAATAAAACACATGGGATGAGAAACAGGACCTCCAAATCGGAGACTATGGTCTACGTATGTGAGCGTTGGCTGTAAAATCAAAGACACGACATGGGCTATGGTCTACTGACCCTGCTGGTCCAGGGTCAACGAATGCTGCAAGTGAATGATTTCAAGAATCAAGAATCAGTTTATTTATATAGCGCCAATTTACAGATGTCGTCTCAAGGCAGTTTACAAGAAAATCTATTAAAATCCTAGATACATCATTACAAATCAGTTTGAAAAAGTTTCCAATCTAAGCAACCCCAGCAGATTGCAAAAATGGCTTGAGTTGTTGCTGACTTTACAGTAATCCCTCATACTGAACATGCATGTAGCGACAGGGGAAAGGAAAAACTCCCCTTTAACAGGAAGAAACCTCCAGCAGAACCTGACTCAGTACAAGCAGCCATCTGCCACGACCGACTGGGGGTTTGAAGATACAGAAAACTAAAATAGATACACAGGATTAAAAAAAGTTTATAGCAGCAGTTGTAGAGTGTCACTGGTGGCAGCTCAGCCCATGTTCTCATCCAAAAAACATTAAGAGAAAACAAAAGTTTAACAAAGTTGAAATAATGGCAACTAAAGCAGATTGGACAAAGGAAGAAAGTAGCAGAGAGAGAAGTGGTCAGATTGTCCTCCAGCAGTCTAAGCCTATAGCAGCATAACTTTAGAAAAACTTAAATAACTTAACCCTATAGAGTGAGACATGAAGGAGGGAGAGCAAAGGAGAACCATCTGTCAAGACTGAGTTCCTCCCCAACCGGATTAGGCTGTCTTCTCTACCTCTTCCTAACTATAAACTTTATCAAACAGGAAGGTTTTAAGCCTAGATTTGTAACTAGACAGGGTGTCTGCCTCACGGACTAAAGCTGGACGCTGGTTCCACATGAGAGGAGCCTGATAACTGAAAGATCTGCCTCCCATTGTGCTTTTAGAGATTTTAGGACCCACCAGTAAACCTGCAGTCAGAGAGTGAAGTGCTCTGTTAGGGACATAAGGAGTTATCAGATCTCTGATATACGATGGAGCTTTATTAGTGAGGGCTTTATATGTCAAAAGAAGAATCTTAAAATCTATTCTAAGTTTGACAGGGAGCCAATGAAGGGAAGCTAAAATTGGGGAGATATGATGAGCATTTTTGACCAACTGAAGGAATTTAACTGCATTTTGCAAACTTCCTGCTAATAAAGAGTTACAATTGTCCAGCCTTGAAGTAACAAATGCATGGACTAGTTTTTCAGCATCAGTCCTAGAGATAATATTTCTAATTTTTGTTATATTCCTAAAGTGAAAGAAGGAAATCCACATTTTCTAGACACATTTTCCTTTTTATGGGGGCTACGTTGTCTAATGCAATACGCAATGAGGACGTAATACTATGAACAACAGCATCAATTTGTGTAGGACCATTTGCTGCCCTCCACTGGGTTTCTCTGAAATACTGAAGAAATTAAAGGTGGAATGGATTCTTTAAAAGTTGTAACAGGATTGTCTGATAGACACCTACTATAAAGACCTTTTCTTTCAGATTTTCAGTACTGAAAAGTGAAAAATAACTAAAAAGTTATCAAAAAATGGTCAGAAAGGAGAGGGTTATGATAATTAGAGGGAGTTGATCCATTGAAACTAACATAATCCTCTTGCTGCAGCCAGGTTTCTGTGAGACAAAGCAAATCAATTTGAATATCAAGGATTAAGTCATTAACTAATAAGGACTTTGAGGAGAAAGATCTGATGTTCAATAAGCCACACTTAATAGTTGTACACCTTTTGTTTAATCTGAGTTGCTTTTATCTTTATGAGATTTTCAGGATTAGCTTTTTTAGATTGATCTTTAATCTATTTGGTTTTGTCACTGGTCCGATCAGGCAGGGGACCAGAGAAAACTACAGAGTCCGACATTGTTTTTGCAAACTCACACACTGAAGCAACACTAATTTTAGTGACCTCCGATTGGCGTAACCGGGTGTCATTACCGCCGGCGTGAATAACAATCTTACTGTATTTACGATTATCCTTAGCCAGCAGTTTGAGGTATGATTTTATGTCGCCTGTTCTGGCCCCTGGCAAACATTTGACTATGGTCGCTGGTTTCTCTAAAGCCATGTTTCTGACTATGGAGCTGCCAATTACCAGAGTCTGTTTCTCAGCGGGTGTATCGCTGAGTGGGGAAAATAGATTTGAAACGTCAACAGGTTGGTGGTGAGCCAAAGGCTGGGTTCTGGGACTATGCTTTCTGCGTACAGTCACCCAGCCAGGCTGCTTTCCCAGCTGCGTGGGATCTGCTGGAGGACCACTAGGCCAGCCTGTTCTTGTTGGCTAATGGGCCTTGGCTATCTGGGGGTGTTTCAACAGCGCGGACCCGAGCTTTGAATTCACACACCATCGCCACCAAATCTATAAAAATGCTACATTTAATGCATGTACCATTATCTCTAAAGGAAGCAGAGGAATAACTAAACATCTGACACACAGAGCCGGAAAGAGGAGAGGCAGAGGGAATACCACAGCGCCGCTAAAAGCTAAGCTAACTAAGCTAGCGAGTGCTCACTACACAAAAAAAGGCCCGGTTTCTAAAAACGTCAAGTGGAGCAACAGAAATGTGTGATTAATGTGCAGGTGTGTTTAGAATTGGCTAGAAACGTCTCAATACTGAGAATTCTGAGTAATAAGAGAGAGTGCGGAGCTAGAAGACGCTAACCGACACACAGTGCAACGACAGGAAGTGACGTCAATACGTCGATGTGTACCACCGTAGACAGTCCAGTGCAACACCAAGAAGAAGGAAAAGTAATGACAATGACATCATGCAATCCCCTGGGTTTCCTTAGATTTCTTTTAAGAAACGTTTTGAAAACAGATTTGAATAATAAACTAAAAGCGATGTAGTCTTCAATAATTAGGGTCAGTTGGAATATGAATGGACTGAAGTTTTTTTCTTGTGATTTGGCTCGAGATGACATGTGGTACATTGATTCTCTATAAATAAACTAAATTAAGTTGAACTGAAATATTGTCTACCAACATCCTCCCTTAACTCATACAGTCAAACCACATTTCCTCATTGACAATTCCACAGAGCACAGATCCATGCAAATTTCCATTGACAAAAATGGGTTACAACTGAGGTTCAAAATTTTTTTGAATGTTTTTTTACAAAAAGCCGAATTATGATTCCATTACCTTATTTGAATTCAAATGATAAATACTCAAATATTGAAAATGGATAACAGACTGGAGGAATGTTTTGAAGCAACCATAGACAGCTGAGTATTTTTCAGAGCCCCCCTGAAACTCACGAGGGAGACAGTTTTAAAGAAGGAAACATACCAGTAGGTGGCAGAAATGGAACATATGCTTATGATTTGTATAGTTTATTTTATATTTTAATCCATCCATCCATTAGCCAAACCGTTCAACTGTGTAGGGTTACGAGGGTCTGCTGGTGTCTGTTTAACATAACAGTATTTTTAAATGTGTGACGAAGCCGGTGTACCCAGAGGGTACACATGCATCCACAGGAAGAAACAGGCAAACTCTTTGCAGAAAGACCCCAAGCAGGAAGTGAACCCAAAGCCTTCTTGCTGCAATACAGCAGTGTCACTGTGCAGATAAATATACTTTCCATTAAAGGTAATATTGGCCCAAAAAACTGGGTTTAAGAACAAAAGCAACTCCCAGAGAGCATGTTGAGGTATTTACAGTGTGGATTCTAAACTAAAGGTTTCAACATCACCATGCCTCACTCACTCACTTTGTTTATGCCCATGAACTTTGTCTTCTGCCTTGCCCTTGAACTTAAACTATTGTGTCTGGCTGAAAATTTGGATTATCATAGATTACAGTTGTTTATTTCACTTTTTTCCTGCATTTTCACACATATGGGTAAAATGGTGTGCAGAAAAAAGTTTGTTTCTTGCTTAGCTATGTAGAGATATACATATTTTTTTGAAGTTTTCGGCTTTTGTTTTATTTTTCACTAATTCTGCGGGCATCTGTGCAGGGAGCCTTTTTCACTGAGCTGTCGGTGAACCCTGAACTCCTTTTCCCACAATCCAACCCAGGATAAGAAGGTAATAAATATTAGCATAGTAGACGATGTGTTCTTTTGACTTGAAGACAGCTGATGATTTCCATTGATGGTTTCTTTTTCGTGTTTTTCTAAATTTGTGCTCTAGTTCTTATTTTTCCAGTGCTGGATCATTTGCTGCTTCAAATGAATTCATTAGAATTTAAACCATACTACTTTTAGTTACAGTTTGTGAGAGAAGTAAGTTAAAACAGTGTGTGTTTTTCTTGTGTTTTTTCATCCCAGCCGCATGTGTGTGTTTCTATGGTTTATAGTTTCCTTCTTACATGTTGTTAGGATGTGTGTGAAGATGTGGCCAGGAGTGAGAAAACAGAGGAACATGTGGACAGGAGGAACACATAAAGGTTTGCTAAACCGTTTAGCTTATTCAAGAACAGCAGGAAGAACACATTAGGTTTTTTTCAATGAAATGATGTTGCATCTATTTCGTCACTTGGACTGCAACAGGCTTTTAAAAGGTCTTTTTTTAAGTAACTAGCTTCAAACGACAACATCCTCCTTGAATCAATGTACATCTATATACATCTATGTCTATATATTATTTTAATTTTGTTACATTTTATAATCCATATTTTTATGTAGTGAAAATTTCTAAAATATCTTTAATCCAGCAAATACAATTGAATATAATTGATATAAATAGAATACCTTCTTTTTTAATTTATTATTTAACCAATTGTCCCACTTGAGCTGGGGGTTTCTCCAAATTCTTATTTAGTTTGTTTAATTGCAAATCTTATTTTCACCATCCCTGTACTCTTTTAATAATCCACTGAGACACAACAGAGTCTACTCAGCATCATGTCACTGTCTGCAAGTTGCTTTTGCTTAATCAGCAGAGTGACAGCAGCATTGTTCCTAAGACCAGTGTGCCCCAGTCGCACACTTATTTTGCTATGTGACTACAGCTGCTGACTCAGGAGCATATGAATGCCAGTCAACTTCCAGCCACATTGAATACCAGTACCATTAGACACCACGAAAGAATGTAGGCAACAGCAGTCAGAATATACATGTTATATTGTGCAGACTGTTTAATAGGCTCAGCTTTATGTGTGCTAGCATGGAATAAAAAATATAGCTTTGTCTTTTTATAATAAACGTAGTAAAGTTGAGTGACGCACACAGAGTTCAGAATAAACATGCTGGCTATGTGTGCTTGTATGCATTGTGTATACATGTGTCCGGTTAGTCACCGAATTATCCACCAAACAGTAACTTTCAATTAGAAGTTTGGAAAGAAAGTATAACATTTATATTCAAATGTAAAAAGAAATGTTCAGTTTACAGTTTAAACCCAATATTCCTATAAACAGTACAAACACAAAACTGCCTGACAATAAAATATACTTTAAATGTTCTGCTCGTACTGCCAGATGTACCGCCAGAGTAATGATGGAAAGAAAAAATACGTTTACAGTAACATCCTTGGTGGAAATCTATTTTAAAATGTCACATAGTTTTCTATGTGACATTTCTCAGAAATGTTGAGGCTTTAAACATGTGATTTTGTCAATTCTTTCACATATTCCCATCCATTTAATTGGCTTTCACTGTGCTTCTTTCATGAAACCTGGATGGATGGGGCATTTAGAAAGCCCTTTATTGTACATATCCTATATTATTCCTAATGTTCTAAAATAACTGTAAAGGTAGGTATTAAACCCTACTAAGGTTATTGGTTTATTGTTGTTGGACAATTCTCAATTTGACTACACAGACCTGTTTGATGCAATGACAAAATAAACCTGCAGGTCTTCATTCTCCTGCCATCAGTGTTTCAGATGTTGTCTGCATAGTTGTGGTATAATACATTATAGCTCTGTATTAGCTTCGCCAATGAAAAGCATGAACAGATTCAGCAAAATTGGTCTAACATGGGAACCCTGCAGGTCATACCCACTCAAGCAGAGACAGATTTTTCAATTTGAAAAACAGTATCTCCTGTCCTGAAGAGGGAACTTACACCATATTAAAGCCTTAACAGAGATTCCCACCTCGTCCTGTAGTAAGATCACGTGGTCGACTCAGTCAAAGCAGCACTGACCTCCTGCAGAAATAAAATTGTGAATCTGCCAGTGTATATCTTCAGGTGGACCTTGTTTGTCGGTTTAATCAGTGCTGTCTCATTGGTGTGCCGAAGCTTGAAGCCTAACTGAGAATTACCAAAAACATTCATAATAACCTCAAGGCAAGATTTCTTCCAAAGTTAATTCACCTGTGAAATCTGATAAGACAAAGATTTTGTAAACATGAACATTATGTTTTCATGGAAGATGTGCTATGTTTATACATAAATCTTTGGTTTAAGACAACATAAAAAGGATTATTTTAACTGTTTATTAGCAGGAAGTTCACAAAATGCAGTTAAACGTTTTATGTTGATTTAAAACGCTGCAGCAAGAGTTCTGATGAAACAAAGAGATCATATCTTCCCTATTTTGGTTCCCTGTCAAACTTAGATTCTTCTTTTGACATATAAAGCCCTCACTAATCAAGCTCCATCCTACATTAGAGATTTGTTTACTCCATTCCTAACAGAGCGGGTTATGACTGCGGGTTCTACTGGAGGTTTCTTCATGTTAAAGGACAGTTTTTCCTCTCCACTGTCGCTACAAGCATGCTAAGTATGAGGGATTGCTGTAAAGTAAACTACAACGCATGCTATGTGCTGATTCAAGAGACGTATACTGAAAGTCAATTGTTCAATGCAATCTGCTGGGTTCCCTTAGATTCTAAACTTAAACATTAGATTTTAAACTGAATTGTTTATGATGCCTTTTTGATGGGAATGGAAGTGCCTTGAGACAATATGTGTTGTAAATTAGCAGAATATAAATAAATAAACTGAACAAAAAGGAAGAAGATGCAAATGGAGCTCCTCCTGAAACATATACATGTGAGGATGTTAGAGTGAAGACCCTGATACATACTTAAGATTAACAAAGGAAGAGTTATTGCAAACGAGCCATTACTGACTGCGCATAATTGGGGAAGCAGTCTGATCTTGGAAACACTCACTGTCTGATGTTTAGGATTTTTCTTTGTGAAAGTGATGCTAGTAGTAAAAAAAAATTTTTTTTCTTGGTTGGCATAATAAACTGAGTTTTACTGCATTGTGTCATAGCTATTATTGAATTGGAATGTATGTAGTTTAATGATTAAATTAATGCTAATTGTTCTATTCAAATTGAATCCTTGAATCCAAAGTGCAATGAGGTCCAATCTTTTGTTAACCTGATCTTTTTAAATCTTTTAATTTTTACCATACTGCTGTATGCATCACATTTTTGTCTAACTAACAATTAGCTCAAGATCAATGTAGAAATGTTATGAAATGAAGGGGGAAATCCTTACTTGGCATTTTGCAGAAGGAATAAAAAAAGCTTGTTTCCAACCAGTCACAGAATATGATTTTTTAGTTATTTAAAAATGTGTAAATTTTCATCTTGGTACTTGAAATCTGTGGAAATTACCTTAAAGAAATGAACATTTGGTTCCAAGATTAAACCATCTACGATGAACAGCTCTGTTTATCGTCGTTATGTAACTCAAGCACTAAAGACAGTTGAGATCATTTCCTGCATGTGGAATGGCAAACGGAGAAAACAGCCATTGGAATCCAACAGTTTAAGAAAGAGCTGAGAAAATGCTGATGGATGCCACAGTCCTTTCTTTCTTTCTCTCACATCACTCGATCCAATAAGACCCCCATTCCGTCAAAGATGTACGTCACAATCTATGTGGAAAGGATTTTTTGCTCCTGACTGTTCGCCCACTGACTATTATGATTCAACACAGCCCTTGGAGCCAGTTAGAGAAGAGATGAGGAGGAAAAACTGAGACGAGAAGAGAAAAGCGTAGGCTTAACCTCCCTCTCTCTATATCTAAGAAGAGATCAGTTCTGCAGTTCTCCTTTCCTTGAAAAAACCAAGGGTTTGTGCATGCCTGTAAACCCTACAATAGACAGACAGAAAGGAACAGCTCAGTGGTGGGATGTGTGAAGGAGGTGGGGACGGAAACAACCAGCTGACTGTGAAAGAAGGATGAATCATATTTTCAGCACTCATCTCCTCTTGTCATGGTCCCCACAAAATGTGTAGCTGGATTATTTTAGACTGAATGTCTTAGACAATAAAACCCTCTCTAATTCACATTTCTGTCTACGAGAGTAAAAAAGAGAAATGGTGTAAATGGTTTTGATGTAAGTGGATAAATATGCATGCATTGTTTGGTAAAAATAAAACTAATTAAATATAATCAAAATTAAATCAAAATCATTTAGATATGAGTAATAAAATGTACTGAGGTAATAATTTAGGTGGTGGGTGTACCAAGAAAAAAGATGCTTTATGCAACGAAGGTTACATTTGAAATGTTGTTACATGTCACTGCAGCTAAATCCAATGTATAAAAAAAAATGTTTTCAACTCGACTTCAGGCCGCCAGCTTTCCCCCCATGGAGCCTCAATGCTTTAACACTAATTGATGCTGTGTATCTGAGGTCCTAAACATATGAGTAGTCATGTTCACCTACATGTAATTAAAAGAGTCTATTCTTTACCTTGTATACCCTCCTCTGGCATTTCTTTATATTCTTGTCTTAAATTGTCTGATACCATAGAACCTTTTTTAACAAAATGAACAGCAAGCATATACAATCATTGAGGAGGAGACATCCGGCATACAGACAGAACAGAAGCACTTAAGGGGAGGTTTTTATTTCAATCAGGAGGAAAGCAAGAAATATCCACTGTAAATGCCATTTCTCAAGTCTGCAATTCAACTACAGGCAGTTATTACTGATCCTTTTTATAGGAACAATCTAGCTGTGAGTCATGTGTTCAGCAGTCTCAGGTTGGTAGAACACCACACAGGAGACAGCAAGGCTAAGGTAATGTCAACACCAGCTAATGTTGCTTAGAAAAGCCGAGACTTATTTGAGTGTATCGTCAGAGGGATGTCTGATTCCTCCTTGAAAGTTGCCGTTACCAAACCACCAATAAGTGTAAGACATGAATGGATAGGTGGATGAATGAAATCCCTAATTGTTCTATAGGTTGGAGAGGAGGTAAGAGTATCTGTTATAGGAGTTAATACCCATGCAGCGCCTCTATTCTGGTGCGTTTGCTCATTTGCCATCAAAGTGGCATACAACTGACAACAACTAATTTGAACAGCATGCACTGCATTAGGTACTAAATTAGATACATTTAACCAAACGCGTTTAGGAGATGATCAGACAACAGAATTTCTGCGGATTGTTACATTATGTTGCAGCTGGTAAAGGACTTGTTGATATAACTTGATACTCAGGGAGATTCAGGCTCCATTCAAGCACACTGCCTCTGCCCAAAATATTACCATACGGACACCAGATCTTTGGTAACAAGATGAACTGGAACTGATCCAAGATTAAGTGATTTAAGGCACTTATGGTGATTTATTTGATCTATTTTATCTATTTTAATATTAGCTCTTGGTTGGAACAGTACCGTGAGTATATAATTTCGTTCCAGCTCATGTACCATCATGAATATTGAAAGACAATAAAGTCTCCTTGAATCCTTCAATCCTTGAATCCTTGACTGTCACTTGAACGTGGTTTTTATGTTGGAAATTCTGATGACACCCTTCACTAATAACTGTGTACAACTCACCAAGCCAAAAGAACTCACAGCCTTCCAAGCATCCACTGTGATGAGATTTTTCTTTTACATGGAAGAGCATATCTAGCCCATGCGTATTTGCCAAGTATTCTCTATCTCACCTGTAATGAAATCATTTAACCCTTTAAAAATCTTTATCAACTTGGGTCTTTCTTCTTGGGTCAACTACAACGTATGCTATGTGCTTATTCCAGAGACGTAAATACTGAAAATCAATTGTTAGGATTATCAACTTGGGTCTTTATCAACTTTGGTGACCTCCCATGACAACTAGCAGTATAAATAATAATAGGTAGGTTTTCAGTTACCCTACACAGAAAAATCCGCAAATAATTTGATTCGCGGATATTGAACCACCAATAAGAATGTAGACTACACGATTGATTACACTTGTTTTAGAGAGAGTGGACACACATTTTTTGTTTAGGGGAAGAATTCTAAGATACCTGAAAACAAGGTTTAGGTGTTTTTTTTTTCTCCACTTAAACCAAAATATTTTTTTCCACATGATAAAAAGCTATTGTAAGCGCTAAAATTTAAGCTTGCTTGAGTGAACCAAATACAGTGATCCTGATAATGTTGGTTGTATATTTTTTTGTTAGTGTAGGAATACATGTAGATCACTCACCTTGTTTAAATCCCCATCGTTGTAGATTGGATCCAAGCTGGAAGAGACTGACATCTCTCTTTAACGGGTCCCATATTCCACCATTTATCTAGGAAAACGCAGACAACACAGAAAAGCAACAAACAATTGGATGTATTAGAAGTCAAAAAATTGAAACTGAACTAATTGTAATTGGTAGATTCTTATCAGCAATCATACACCGTTGTTGGTCCGTTGTCTGTTTCTTTTTTATGGTAAAGTATCTATTAGAATCTAGCACATGCAAACAAACATGTCTGTAACAAAATAATTTGCCATGACTTGCAGTGCTCTAGTTTTGATTATGTCAGCTATGAATAGTAATGAAAGCATACATTTTATTATCTCATCCTTTTATTTACCTAAAATTCTGAACCAAATGTACACACTTTCCTCCAAATTGCAGTGGGAGGGCCAGTTTGTGCAAAGTTCATTTTAATTTAAAAATACTTTGTTAATCTCAGTGGGAAACTAGTTATCTAGCGACACTCAACTGCAATATACTTGCTTTATGTGACTTTAAATAAGTGGAGTTCTGCTCTAACACTTCAAGATATGATTGTGATGAACGATAGAATGAGGTTTTGACATGCTGTTAATTTTAATTATGTCATTTTCTTATGAAAAGATACTCAGACGTCATGCATGTTTGAGTAATCCCTTGATCTCTTATGGCTGAGATTTGGGGGTGCCTCATCACTTTCTCCTGCAATGCATCACGTATTTTTCCACAGCTCTGCCCATTCACCCTGGAGCTTCAGTCTTCGCCCGAGTTCCCGTCCCACAGAGCACCCCTCCACTGTCACTACCTTATAGCTCTACCAAACTAGTGGCAGCAGCAATTTACAAACCCCTTTCGTGTTATTGTTCCATAAAACCCACCTTTCTTTGATATTTATTATATTATATTAATGCATCTTAACCTGAATTGTCTTTCAAGCAAAGAGAAAAGCACTGAAAACAGTAATAGCAAAAAATGACAACCAAATTATAACAGATGTTTTTTTAATCAGGTCAAAAGATTCATTACATTTTCAATTTCATAACTGAATTTTAAGGTCACACCATGGTTGTAGTAACTAGAAAGCTAACCAAGATAATTGTTTCCAACATTAAGACAATCTGCAGCATATCTACTGTATTTTAAAATGTAATTTTCTCAATATTGGATTAGAACCTAAAGAAATTGCGGTGCAGCAGATTACTTGATGAGAAACGTGATGTAGCTAGCTCCCATTAGGAAATATTTATTTAGATTTATGACATGGTATTAAATAAAGAGAGAGAAAAAACCCTCTAAATGTAAAAAATGCACTACCTTTATAACTAATTATATGAGATGTTATTCCACAAACTTTAAGAAACTATGTTACCAGCTAACTGTTAAGGAGCACAAAAGCTTAATAGTATTTATCAGCAATCAGAAAACTTTTTTTTATTAATTTGTGTGTCATTCGTTAAAAATCTCACAGTATACTCAAACTATGCTATGTTGAAAATCATGCAGCAATGACTTAACAAGCCCCAAATCTTTCATTTCAACAAATCAATAAAAGGGAAGACGCTTCAACAATCGCTAAACCTGTAGTTACTCAAAATATCTTTTTTACTTATAAGATAATTTTCTAAACAATTTTATCATTCCAAATTGCACATCTACTGAACCTTTCATTTAGCAACCCTACCTAATACTGTACTTGGAATCAGTTGGAGGTTATGTGATAAGCAAGTAAGCAAATTGAAGCTCACCAATTAAAGAAGTGGTTAAATAATCTGTGACGTTCTACACTGTTTGGATATAAGAATATATATATATATATATATATATATATATATATATATATATATATATATATATATATATATATATATATATATATATATATATATATATATATATATATATATATATATATATATATATATATATATATATATATATATATATATATATATATATATAT
>JAVLVB010000514.1:348569-359346 GCA_032876305.1 Orestias chungarensis | reverse complement strand
ATATATATATATATATATATATATGTATATGCATAAAATCTTTTTACTAAATAATTGTATCACATATCAATTGACCAAAAGAAACAGAAGAATAGAAATGTTTGAAAGATTTTAAACAGGAGATACTTAAAGTTATTTCGATCACCAGACAAAAAACAACTCACTTCCGTTGTCTTTAGAAAACAATACTGTAACTAAATTTAAGCTCCTGCTCAGAAACATCAAAACCATCAGAAACATATTAGCATGTTGTATTGAAATAGCTGTATCACTGATGATATATATAATTATTTCTGTTTTGGTATATATTAATAAACCTGTTGCCTATCAGCCCTGACAGGAGGTCCCATCTCTGGGACATACCGACTAAAGCAGTTTCATTTCCACTGGGGAGCCAGTGATGCTAAAGGCTCTGAACACACAATCAACGGCGCCAAGTTCCCTTGTGAGGTAATTAGTTCAGTTGAGTTTGCTGAGTTGTTTTAGCCTCGTTAAAAAAGCTAAAAATAATAATATGTAGAATCGCTGCAACGCTCACAATCAGATACAAGACAGGACTTTGTTATTTTACGTTAAAGTTTGAGGCACTAGTTATTTTGGTTACGTCTTTATTCCCAGGTGATTGTAAAGAGGTTTTCATGGATTAAGCCAATATTCACTAATATTTCTGAAGAATAACATTTTTTGTCAAATGAAAGTTGGGAGTATGTTTTTACTTCCTCTAAAATGCTTCTTTTGGGTAATCTGAACAGATGCATGTATGAACAACACACACAGTTTTTTTTTTCTTTCAATAACTGCATAAGTTAAACTAATGTCTGGCTAAGTTGTACACTGTTCAGCTACATTTGATAGCTACAGATAACAGCGTACACATTTTCCTCTTTAGCTCCACCTGGTGCACTGGAATACCAAATACCCCAGCTTTGGTGAGGCTGCTGATAAGCCTGATGGATTGGCTGTGGTCGGGATCTTTCTCAAGGTAAGTGATCAATGCTCCTTCTTCCAGGACGTCCATCATAGGTGTGTTGGAGAAGAGGCGTGTCTGTAGTGCCGCACTTGAAGAAAAAGAAGGGACAATTAAAACTGAGAGTGATGTTTTCATTCAGATTGGTCCAGCCAATCCACGACTTCAGAGAGTTCTGGATGCTTTGGACTCTATTAAGACGAAGGTAGAAACTAAAGTACTACATGTATACAAAGTGAAACCCAATCAGCTTTTTTCAAATATGCTATATCTCTTTATTTCCTTTCTTGGGGTGAAAACAAACAGGGAAAGCAGACAACTTTCTCAAACTTTGATGCAAGAACTCTTCTTCCCGGTTCTCTGGATTATTGGACGTATGACGGCTCTTTGACGACCCCGCCCCTGTTGGAGAGCGTCACCTGGATTGTCCTCAAGGAGCCTATAAGTGTCAACCCTGCACAGGTGGGTTAATTGTTAATAAATACATAATACTAATTAAAAATATCAATGGTCTTTCTGATTTTTAATTTTGATTCTGTTTTTTTTTCTTTCCTAACGAGAAACATATGCTACATTAAAGAGTGTGACAGGGTTGAATTAATTACTAGAATTAATAAAATAATTACTAGAAATAACAAAGTCATTACTATAAAACTATAAATTGTTGTGTTTTGTTATTGTTATGTTTATTTACTTACATTTTTATTATTCATTAGTTAAATTTAATATTCTCTTTTTAAAAATCCTATCAGCTCAAACTACTGAGCAGAATTAAATTTTATTTGATTAGTTAAGTTAACAATATGCAATTATCAACAGATTCTGCCCAAAGGGAACTCTTTAGTTTTTATTTATTTACATTCTTGTACACAAGTTGACTTTATTAAACCAACAGATTTCACTTAAAGTTTACATTTCTTAAATCCATTCAATTTTATCGAATGTCACTATATTTCCTTATTAATGCAGGTAGTGGTCAAACCTTTCTGTGTCTTCAGGTTTACACCTGAAATAAGATTACATCATGAAAAACCATGTCCCATGTGACATTTATTAATAATCAACGTTATGTATGTATTAGGTAGACAGGTGGGAAAAAGCCAGTTCAACATACAGGATGTCGCTGTTGTATTAATTGTGATGGTGAGTGTAAAGGGAGGATTTGCTGCAAACCATTTTGTAATGATTCAAGAATAGCTGTTTACAAACTGGCCTGAGCTTAGAAGCTTTGGAACTGAACAGATGCATGGGTGTTACCTTAAGCACAAAAGCAGCATGGACGGCAGTCTGTTTTGACGGATAGCTAATCAGTATAAAACAGTCCTTAAATGCGCATAACTATAAGCTAAATTGATCAGAAGGTGGGACCTTTCCTCTGCAGCAGCTCTTAATCAGCACAGACAGCATCTGCATGGCGTATAAACAGATATTGTTCTGTAATGGTTGAGTGATTGCTGTGTAACTGTCCAAGCCTTTACACTACTATACACAGAACGTACAACGGTTCAATTTTTAAATGATTTTGCAGTTTCTCAGCCTATCCAACAAAATCATTGATAGTCTGGTGTAACTGGAGATCACAGCACACGCCGTATGTATAATAAGACAATGCTATAAAAGTATTTTGCCACAGCTGCATCTTCAAAACAATATCGACTTAAGCCAATATTGCGCTCAGTTTTGATAAAAGGGCTCTGTTTTGGTTTCCATCAAATGCCGTTAGCATAAAAAGTGACAGAAACTGACCTAATCATATACAGGACTAAATGATGTTTACATAGCGTTAATGACGTAGTCAAGTTTTATAGCAGCATAAGACAAGCTTTACTTTAATTGCTAAAATGGCGATCCCACACACAAACATCTGAACCATTATTTTTATTGAATAAATGCATCTAAACAGGAAACTCTGGTTTTCCCTTTCTGTAACTGTGGAAACAAGCAACATAAATTGTGTTTGATTGTGTTTTGAGTTAAACTGAAACACATCTATCTTACGTACATGTGTTTGAAGAATAAATAGGGATTATCTGCTAAACCTATTTTTCTGTAGGTTTAAAACTGCTAATTCCATCACGGATCGTCCTGAAATTTCCATCCTTTTGTTTGTTAATGTTTTTTGCATATACATGTTAAAATGTAATCAGTAGGTACATATTGCTGTCCTACATACCTGTTTTCTCTCCATGATAGATGGCCAAGTTTCGAAGCCTCCTGTTCACTGGAGAGGGAGAAGCTGTGTGCTGCATGTTGGACAACTTTCGTCCTCCACAGCTCCTGAAGGGCCGTCAAGTCCGTGCTTCCTTTAAATAAATTATAGTTATCCTCCTACATATCTTTATGTTATTGCTTTCCATTTTGATTTCATTATTTGAAGTATTACTACATAAAGTCAAATATTTAAATTCTTGCTGCCAGCTAATTGAAATTTGAACCTTAACTGCCTCATTTTATCTCTTGGATGTTTTGCATATTTTTTGCTTTTTTCTTGGTGTGTGCAGGAAAGAGTACGACTTTTGTCTTTATAGTAGGCACTAATTTTAGTAAATGTTATTTGTAATATCTAAATCATTACAATGTCAAACATCAGCAATGTTTAAAATAATAAATACCCAACTTAAAGAAGAAAACTAAATTACTGAAAATTGGTTTACTTTATTTAACTGAAAGTTTTATGTTTCCTGTCTGTGAACTCTGTGGAGTTGTCACAGATTTGCTTGGCAATAAATGCCTTTGTCAGTTTTGTGCAAACATTTCTATATTCCTGTGTGCTCTGTGATGGTATTCCAGACATCTATTTGCTAAATACATATTGGTTTTAAGGGATTTTTAAAATTGAACAATTCAGTGTTGAAATAGTTTAGAGTCGTTGTTTTTATAAGGAAAGTACAAATTTATTTAACTCTTTACCATTGGCATATTGTCATTTACTATTTATTATATACTACTATATGGTAGTAATTATATTGACAAAATCAATTATGAGTAGATTATGCAAAACATGTTTTCACTCAAAATATATGAAGATGGTCTTCTAAATACATTATTGTATTATAACAACAAAACAGCACCAACACTGTATGAGCATAAATGCAGCCAACACAAAACAGAATCCTACACCATCAACTCCACATTAGAGAAACATAACAAACAACGAGGGTGAAAGTAAAGAAGAGATACAGCAGGACTCCTTAACTGTTAAAACACAAAATATTCTGTAAATATTTCTATAATGTTTAATAAAGCCCAGAGGATCTCAAGTGGTTTCAGTCCCCCATTCGCAGAAATGCTGTTGGTAGTGAGCTACTACCTTGTTGCCACAGCTGCACTAAGGCAGTCTGACAGGTGAGGCTGCCAGGCCACCAACAGCAAGCCAAGGGAATTGAAATCTTTCCCAAGCTCACAATGGCTAAGACAGACGCATGTAATGGTGGTTAGAAGTGCCACGGTTTAGTTTTAACCTTTGATACAAATGCAGGAAGCAACTTATTGGAACAATAATCAATTAATTAATGAATAGAGTAAGTTTCACATGTAAACAAACAGGCAAGTTTGATTCCAGTGAGATGATTGTTGGTTTGAGTTCTGGGCTTGCTTGAGGAAGAAGAGTTATCTGCCAGCGACGGGTGAGAGGAGCCACGGTTTTAGGTGGTGGGCGTGTAGCTATGAACACGAGAAGGAATCCAGAGGGCGTCGGTTGTAGTGAGGAGACTGTGACGGTGGAACTGAGTTGAAAAGGCACTGTGGATGTTGGTTTTCGTGGCAGAATGTGAAATAAAAGCAGTTACCAGTCGTGAGAAGATGTACCACCAGCTTGACAGTGTCTTGAGAAGTCTTAGATAGCTGTGGGAGCCAAGAGATAGTTTCACAAACGTAGAGCGGCTCTTCTTAAGCAGTCAAGCTTATCAGGACAATGAGCTGCGCCTGTGTAGAACAACAGGTGCAGAAAGACCCATACAATCAGCCTCCTGAATGCTCTCTGGAGGAAGAACTGAAACACAATAAACAATAAAGACACACAACAAGCCCACCCAGCTGAAATCCCATTTCCAAAAAGGTGAGAATCTTTCTTCATGCTGAGGACAGTTGTTACTGAGCTGGATGTTGCACATCATCAGTGAAAGACTTTATTTAACATCATGTCAAACATCTTGAATAGTTTTATTTGTATTTTGAAACATAATGGTGTTTGTCTTAGTCAGGGGTGGGCAATTCATTTTTACAAGGGGCCACATGAAGGACCTGAATTTTGTCAGAGGGCCACACTGACGCTAACTTTGACGTAATTCTGTTCAAGTGTCATTGTAGAATGCATGATGTGCATCATTCAGTTCATGAATATCTGGAGCTTCTTAACAACGAGGACAACAAAACTTTACATTTAAAATCTGAAACACAGCTGCAGTATACAGGAGGACTGAAAAACAGAAGACAGGTGGACTAAAACAACTTACAGGTGAACTCACAAAAATCCAGTCAAGTCACCTGTATGAACACACAATGACACTTTTGAACTTTTAGCTTCACAATAACTAGTTTAACCAAGTATTTTCAGAATAAAACAAATCTCTGGCAATTATTACTATTACTCCAATTTCTCTTACATGACAACTTCCCACTTTACAACTGTAATTATCGTGAATAAAACAATATTATAAAATTTGTAAAACTTCATTTGAAAAATCACTTCATAGCATATTTTAATAGCTGGCACTGGTAAAAGGGAGAATACAACTATTCTTTATTATATAATTTATAATTATTTGTAATTTACTCTATAAAAACACATATATACATATGCATTTACACACACACACACACACACACACACACACACACACACACACACACACACACACACACACACACACACACACACACATCGCAGCCTATGTTTTAATGTATCGCTCAAAAAAGTGGACAAACTTCGGCAAATTGTAAAATGTTCATGGTTTTCACTTATACAGCGCTTTTCTAATCAAACTGACCACTCAAAGCGCTTTACACTGTAGCCACATTCACCACCGATGCGTGCATCAGTAGACAACTACACATTATTTGAGCTTTCACGGTGTCCGTAGTTCCCTTGAGGGTCGAGCACAGACGCCAGTTACTAACTCGACACACGAACGCAGAAACTATGCCGCTTGTAGTGGAAACCGTATTTGATGAACGTGGATCGATCTAAAGTCTGTTAGGATCACATACGGCTGTTCCCCTTCACACACATACAGAATAGGAACGAACACAACGCAGCACATTTATATTTCAAGCATGACATTGAGTTTTGTTTTTTGTAATTTATGATCGGCCTCGCGTGGGGGGGTACAGGGATGCGAAAAGGTCCAGATGTGGCCCGCAGGCCGTTGTTTGCCACCAACCGCCCTGTTCAGTTTTTGAGAGATTCAGTTGGAGGTGATGGGCTTTCGTCCATTTTCATATGTCAGAGAGACAGTCTGAGATGCATGCTGAGACCGTCTGGTTGTCAGGTGGAAAAGACAGTTAGAGTTGGGTGTCAACGGCATAACAGTGGTATAAGAAACCATAAAATTGAAGGATCTGGCCCAGAGTGTTGGTGTATATGGCAAAAAGAAGAAGTCCCAGTACTTAACCTTGAGGAAACCCTATAGCGAGCTGGTGTGCTGCAGAAGTGTGACCAAGCTGGGATACTCTGATTGATAACCCAGTGAGGGACGATTCAGTGGATACGTTGCACTGGCAGCTCTGTACTCAAATGCCAGTATGAAATTGTGCTCACTAATTAGATTTAGTAGCTTTAAACATGAAAAATGTGAAGGGAAAATAAGAAACATGAAAGAACATCACCTAACATGTGTTACTTATTATCTTTCACTTATCTGGGGTCAGATCCTAAGCAGGAACTATGTCAAACCCAAGGCCCCGGTGCCAAATCCAGCCTGCTATTATTATTTATGTGGAATAGAAGCTTGAAAATAACAGTTGTGTTCATAAATATTAGTTTATTATTTAATTAAAGCAGTCTTTCTCAGTGTACTGCCAAATTGCAGTAATGTGAAAAGATATTCTTATCAAAGACATACACAGCTATCTGTTAATACTTTTATAGTTGATTTTAGTGTATTTGACAACATGATTGCTGATCTAAAATTTAAATAAATTGAAAAAAATAAATACTAGATTTAATTGCCCTTCAACTATTTTGGAATTGTGCCGCTCAAGGTGGCAGCATAATGAAGTAGCCATCTTAGTTGTGGTGTTTATTATTTTATGTTAGTTTTTTTCATTTTAGAAATTTTGGGTCTGGCGAGGATGTTGCTTCTTTTAAAGACTGTTGTATTGAATTTTGAAGCTCCGAAGCTAAAACTATTTTTTTGCTCATATTTTTATCTTTGGAAATTTTTAATGATGCATGACCATGACAACCAGTTGGTTTACAACTAAAGCACCTAATTAACATCACAAAATCTGAAATAATCCTCAATTGTAACCACAAATCCAAATAGATAAATAAAATATGGGAAAAGTTCGGACTGCAATATGCAGGTTTTAGGGCGTTAATTAAGGTTTCCTTAACTCTTCAGAAAAAATAGATAGCAGTCTGCGTATCCTTACAAGGATTCAAATGTTAACAGTTTAAACATAATGATCATTCATCTGTTTATCAGCAAACACAATAAGCCACAAAGCAGATAAAACACACACACATACATATGTTAGACCCCAGTACCTTCAAACGACTTTGGACAGACATCAATTAAGTTGTCAATTGATTTGCTTAACCCCACCCTATCATAAAATCTAAAAAAAAACAACCTCTAATTCATAACCAAAAACAGCTCTGCAGTGTGACCTAACGTTGGAGCAAAAATTGGAAAAATGGGCAACACACGGTGAGAAATGCTAAAAAAAACACACACACACACAGAGACATAATCTTTGTGTTCAGTCCAAACAGAACATAATCCTAAAAAATGTTTATAACTAACTTTAAGAGTGAACTCAAATTGACACTTTCGACCTAACTGGCTTGCCCAATAGTGAATGTGAATGCTCCTTGGTTTCTAAAAGCTTAAAGAGGCTTCTGCTCAGGGCCATTACGGCATTGCTTAAATGTAAAACATGCCCGTCACAAATCTGCATTTTACCTTTGAGTCGAAAAAGGTGACATTTTGAAGATCATACAGCTGCCTATTTCAAACCAATCATAAGAGAGTAGAACAAAGACAGCGATGTATGCAGCACAAAAAAAAATGGGGCAAACTTGATTGTATTAATATACAGATCAGCAAAGTTAGGGGGACCATCCGCTGGGGCAGCAGAGTGGGCAGTCCATGGGACAGGAAGCACCACCACCAACGCAGCCACAACTGCTGTAGACCAACCTGTTGCCACCTGCCACTGCTGAGGGTTATTAACCTCCTGCTCTCTCAGCAACTGATACTTCCGCTTTTCCTCCATCACAATCAGTTTCTGTGCCTTACGTGATCTCACAGCTGCCAGCTGCCGCAATTTTGTCTGTCACCAAGCATTGCCTAACCTGAAAGTGGCCACTGGCTGGCATCTGGGCAGGGACCAGAGTAGCAAGAATCAAGAGTCAGTTTATTTATATAGCGCCAATTTTCAACAGATGTCGTCTCAAGGCACTTTACAAGAACATCTATTAAAATCAAAGATACATCATAAACAAATCAATTTGAAAAGGTTTCCAATCTAAGGAACCCCAGCAGATTCATGGAGTCATTGACTCGATGCAATCCGCAACTGACAACGGCAATACTCCAAAAATTGGGCACCCCGTGAAGCCCACACCACAAACTGGGAAGTGCCCAAACCCCTGGTAATGGAGATAAAAGAAGAACACCATCAAGTTCAATTACTTAAACGTCTTGTCCTATGTTTTACTTTAATATAATTTAAGTGGAAACCCACCAAGACAACAAAAGTAAGGTATTTTGACAGAACCTGAGCAATTACTAATTTGAATTCTTTGAAGGTTTTCTGCATTGTAAACAGGGATGTGTGCATCCAGGTAATGGGCATTAAAGGTCAAGGTAACCATAAAGTAGGCTTTCTTTAAGATAAGCACTAATGGTGTGTGATGACTCTATGTCTATGCAAAAGAAAGAAAAAACTGTTCACTATAAAATTGTGAAGCATTTTACAGAATAAATCCTGATCTTGATCATTGGGGAAATGAAACAGATAGATTTGGTAAACACACTGTTTAAATGAAGGCTCAGTAAATAATGGTCTCATGTCCTTTTTAAACTCTACAAGTTTAAACTATGTTCTGATTGTTAAACTATAATGTTCCTTTAGCGATGTAGAAGATTTTGTCCTTCATGTTGCCAGCACCATTTTCAGATTCAGCGGATTAAAAATTTACAGTTTGTTTAATCTTTTGTTCTTTCAGTTTTAACCATGTTAAACATTAAAAATTTTGGCTTGGATAAGTTTAATTGGGTTGTGTGTACTGCACCCACCCACCTCCTTTTGTAAAGACAGGTTTTATTAATCTAGCACATTTCAGAGATAAGGCAGCTCGAAGTGCTTTACATTAAAAAACGTGAAAAAGTAACCATTGGGAACAGAAAACAATCAAACCTTAAAACAATTTCAGAAAGCTAAGATTACATTTGGAGACATTTTATCATCAAAATCATTAAAAACTAAAGTAGTCAATCAACAATCCTGCAATGTAATAAAAGAGGAATTTAATCCGACACCACACGGAATAAAAGGGAAATACAGAAATTACTGGAACAAGAATATATTATTGTAGTCTTGAATGGCAATGGGTTAGCTTGACAAGCTAAATTGTTGAGTTATTGTCTGGGTTTTATATACGTACCCGAAGCAGGGTGCATCTCTGTATCAACTGTAGTATGAAATGGAGGAGAGAGGATCTCAGAAAGGGAGACAAAGACAGAGACTAAGGGGGACAGGGATCAGGAACGAGAAGGACACAAGAACTGAGGAGAAGCCACACAATGACAAGGGTGGTTACACGGAGGACATGACACTGGGTAAGTGCATGAACTAGGCATATATACTATATATGTTATAGAAGGATAGTAAACAGTGAAACAAAGGAGAAAGACTAATGGCTAGACAGGTGTAGCTGTGTGTGATAATAGGAAGACAGACTTAATCCAGAGAATCAAGAATCAGTTTATTTATATAGCGCCAATTTACAAGAAATGTCGTCTCAAGGCACTTTACAAGAAAATCAAGTCAAATGATAGATACATCATTACAAACCAGTTTGAAAAAGTTCCTAATCTAAGGAACCCCAGCAGATTCATGGAGTCATTGACTTGCAGCATTCAATCCTCTGGAATCAGAAGACAGAAACAATGGCTTGTGTTGTCGTTGACTTTACAGCAATCCCTCATACTGAGCATGCATGTAGCGACAGTGGAGAGGAAAAACACCCCTTTAACAGGAAGAAACCTCCAGCAGAACCTGGATCAGTACAAGCAACCATCTACCAGGACTGACTGGAGATTTGAAGAGACAGAAAACCCAGGAACCCAAACTTTAGTTCTAACAGTGGGGCGTCATCATGTTTGCAGCAGGATCCAGGTCCACACATCATTGCTCAGGATCCGGGATTTCCCCCACATCCTATCTTTACCAGGCCTATGTTTTACATTCATGCACCACCTCCACCCCCTTTACTTCATTACCAGTGGCCCATGCCCTTCTCCTATAACCCCTATTCAGGCTTCCCAGGCATGGGTGAGTTTATGTGCCAGTTGTAGAAGTGTGTGTGTGTGTGTGTGTGTGTGTGTGTGTGTGTGTGTGTGTGTGTGTGTGTGTGTGTGT